>JAJPUD010000005.1:20107-70859 GCA_023553655.1 Myrmecobius fasciatus
CCCTGCAGTGGACCCCCTTATATGAGTCCCCAGGTCCACATACAGACTTGCTATATTGCACAAACTGCTTGCTTGCCTAGGGAGCTATTGCCTAGGGAGCACGAGGGGAGGACCTCACTTGCAAATTGCTCTAAGACTGCCCTAGGAACTTTTCTGCAGGCCCTGATTGTGAAGTTGATGGCTTGCTACTCTTGAATATGGCTCTTGGTATTTTCCAGTGAGACAGATCTTTCCTGCTAGGCTGGTAAGCTGCTTTCCTGCTCCTAGATCAATGCTGAGGCAATTTTCAAGTTGTTTGGAGGAGAATTTAGGAAGGCTTCAGAGGGTTCCTTCCTCATTCCACAATTGTAGCATCAAAGGTATTTGATATTTCATTTTCTAAGTTCTATTATTTCCCACAATATATTATTAAGGATTTTTGTCCTGTTGTGTTCTTTAGGCAAATCTATGATGCTCAGGTTGTTGCCATGCATTTTGTTTGAGATCAGTCTTTTACTTGCTTATAATATTCTCTTTTAATCTTATTGGTTTTTATTTAATTTCCTCTAAATTATCCTTCACATTTATATATTTTCATTCCGAGTCTATGTTTCTTTGTTAAAACTTGCCATTGCAAATTCCAGTTTTTCTATTCTGTCCTTTACTTTTGCTGAATGGGCCATAAATTTTACTGCCCTTATTCTTATTCCTCTTTTTAATCACTCAGAAACAGTATGTTGTGATTCCATGTTCTCTTCAAATTCCTCTTTCTCATCTAGTGCTGAATTTAGTTTTTTTCTTTCCTCTTTTGTGCACTTATTCTTAGTTGCCTGAACTAGTTTATTAGATCTGGAGGTCATATTTTCTTTTGATTTTAATATTTTCTCTGTTAAAGTCTTTGAGCTTTCTTCTTCTTAAGACCTTTCAGTCTTTCTCCCCTTCATTTTCCCAACTGGTCACTTTTGGACTCTCTTTCTTTAATGATGGTTTCACAGAAGGTTGGATCTCACACTGTCTCAGACTCCTGTTGTGTAGATTCACCAGCCTAAATTTCTGCTCTTTGGAAGGGAACTCTACTTCGGAATTAATTTAATTCAATATATTCACCTATCCCTACCACCCAACCTCATCATATATTCACATAATTTCCTGCCAAGCTCTATCTTCTGCTCTTCTAGAGATCTTTTGTGCTGCTGTGGTGTTGGCTGTCATGGCCTCAGAAAGTTTTTGCATCCTGGAATGCTATCATGGCATTGTTTACTGTAACATAAGAAAACTTCCACAGTCATCTGTCCCCTACTGGTAAGAGGGTGGAGGGTTGAGTTTTATTGCACATTCTTGTGTCAGGTTCTTAAGTTAACTAATGCAACTTTACTGTTGGTGATCTAGAGGACGGTGGAAGAGGGCTGCTATGTGAACTCAATATTGTTAATTCATCTTTTTAAACTTGCTTTTGGCTTTCTTTTGTCTTAGATCATGTAGACAGATGAAGTTATTTTGTCTTTGATGCATAGATTTTGTAGAGTTTTGACCAGTGACTGGTGGGCTAAGTCACAAAAAGGAGTTACCAAAGAAATGGGGGACAAGTGGCTTCTTTTATAAAAGAGAAATAACTTTGGGGGTGACATCTACAACTTGACCTCCAGAATGTAACAAAGTCCCAAGTTAAGTACTTGTAAAAGTCCACTTAAAAACAAAATAATCCTGTCAATGCCCCTCCCTGCTTGTCTCAGAGAGTAATTTTTCACCCCATCATTCCCCCTCAGTTGGAATTCAAAATTTGGGGGCATGTGGGACAGAGGTCTCATCTTCTGAAACTGAATAACTATCTGATGCCCTTCTTTTGACTTTAGTCCTCCCATCGCCTATTGTGCCTGTCCATTAAGAAAAGAAGAATGGTGCCCTCTGTTCTGTACCCATGGTCATACCCTTCACATCCCAGATCCTCAGAACTCAGAACTTCATCATACAACCCCTGCTAAACACCTACCACCTAATTTCACATTCTCATTTCCCTCAACCCTCCCATCCCAAATATTCTAACTTCACCTAGCCTTTCCACCTTGTCCTCTGAAATTGCTATTTTCTTGATGAAACCTAGCTTTTCCCTAATGATACAGACTTTGTATTAATCCTTTCCATACCACCTGTACCTTCACTCATTCTCCTCAGCTTAGTGATCAAACTGGGGGAATTGTAGTACTCCTTGCTCCCCCTTGTCATTTCCAGGTTCTCCCCTTTCTTCCATCACTTAGTAACTTTTCTTCATTTGAGGTTCAAACTGTTCATTTCTACTACTCAATCAAAATCCTAGTAGTTATTGTCTACTTCCAAGTCATTTTTGTTCCTTTCACAATGAGTTTGATACCTGACTCATGATTTTTCTCTCCTTCCCAACTACTGCTCTCCAACAAGAGGGTATCTATATACATATTGATTCTTTCTCAAATATCTTAATCATTCAGTTCCTCAACCTACTCACCTCATATGAACTACTCCTCCATCCAACCTCAACCACACACAAAAATGGTCATAATTTTTATAGGTATGAGAATCTTGCCTATTTTGCAGGGGAAAAATTGAGGCCATTCACTGTGAACTCCCATTCATTCCCCCTTTTCTTTATCTCCTATCTCTGAGATACCTTTTGCCACTTGTTCCTTCTGTCTCTTGTGATGATGTGGTTTAACTTCTTACCAAGGTCAAACCTTCTACTTGTTCAAGAGATCTTATTCCATTTCATCTTCTCCAACATATTGTGTTTTCTATTATCTCCATTCTTTCACTTACTTTCAATTTCCCCTTTCTCTCTCTTTCTCTCCTCTTTTCTCTCTCCCCTCTCTCCTCTTTCTCTTACTCTTTCTCTTCTCACTCTCTGTCTCTCACTGTCTCTTTGTTTTTGTCTCTGTGTTTGTCTCTGTCCTGTCTGTTTCGGTCTCTGTCTCTTCTCTATGTCTCTTTTTCTATTTCTCCTCTGTCTTTCTGTGTTTCTCTCTGTCTTTGTCTCTGTTTCTGTCTCCTTCTCTCTGTCTCTCTGTCCTCATTTTCCTGAGATCTACAAACATTCCCAAGTCTCCACTATCCTAAAAATAAATCCTAACTTTATCCATCCATTCCTGCTATCATGCCATTTCTCTTTTGCCCTTTGTAACTAAATTCCTCCAAAAAAGCTGTGTACAATAGTGCCTCTACTTTACTGTCACTCTTTTCTTAACCACTTAAAATTTGGCTTCTAATCTTACAATTCCACTGAAACTACTTTCTCCAAAGTTATAGTTACTAGTGCTCTCCTGGTTGCTAAATCCAATGGTCTTTTTTTAATCTTCATTCTCTTTGATGTCTCTACAGGTTTGGACAAGATCCACTCTCTTCAACTTGAAACTCTCTTCTCTTGAGATTTTCAGGACAGTGTTCAATCCTAGTTCTTCCCCTATCTAAATGACCACGTCTCCTCTATCTCTTTCCAAATCAAACGCACTCACCATAGGTGTCCCTCAGGCTTGTATTTTGGGCCCTCTTTTCTTCTGCCTTTATACTGCTTCACTTGGTATTCTCATAAACTCCCATAGATTTAATTGCCATCTCTAAATTGATAATTCTCAAATCTGCCAATCTGCTGGCCTTCAATCTTGCATCTGCTTTCAAATATATCTCAAACTGAATGTTCAGTTGATATATTAAAGTCCATATAACCAAAACCAGAATTATCTTCTTTATTTTTTTACCCCTAGAAAATATTCAGTTTTGTGTAGCAAAGTTTTACAAAAATCAATATCATGGAGTAATTTGGTTCTTATCAGCTAGAATCCTTTAGTAACCAGAAGTTCAAAAAGTATATTTTTATTACCATGTGTCCAGTACTTTGCTAAGTCCTACTTATTAAAAGGCAAAAAAGAAAAAACAAAATCACCAAAGTCCCTGCTCACAATCTAATGATGGAGACAACATGCAAATAAAACAAAGCAAAGATACATGCGATATAAATTAGATAGAGAAAGCATTACTATTAATAAGCCTTCTTAACACTGTAGGAAAGCCAGAGAAGCCAAGATGTAGAGATGAGGGGGAAGAATTCCAGGAATGGTGAACAGGTACCATCTGTGCATAGACAAGAGATGAAGGGTCTTAGTTCAGAAATAACAAGGGAGCCAGTGTCTCTGGGTCACATAGTATGCAGAGCAAATTAAGGTCACAGATGACTGGAAAAGAAAGGAGAAGTCAGCTTATGAAGAGTTTTAAAAGCCATTGCAGAGGATTTTACATTTGGTCCTAGATATAATAGGGAGCTACTACAGTTTATTGAATAGGAAAGTAACAGGCTTAAAACTGCTCTTGTGAAAAAAAAATTGATTTGATTGGAGAAAAGAAATTCCTGAGTTAGGAAGACCAACCAGTAAGCTATTACAATAGTTCAAAAGGGAGGCAATGAAAGTTTGCACTGGTGGCTTTATAAGAGGAAAAGAGATTTTATATATACATATATATATACACATATATATATGAGAGATGTTACAAAGGTGGAAATTTCATGACAACAATAAATTGCATGGGAGGAAGAGAGTTAAGGATGACACGGGTTGTAATACTATGCAAGTGGAAAAGTAGTGGTACTTTCAAAATTATTTAGAAGTTATAAAGATGAGAGAATTGGGGAGAAAAGATAATAAATTCCATTTTAGTAATATTAAGATTAAATGTCCACATCAAGTTCAAGATGTCTAACAGACTATTAGAGACTTGAGGCAGGAAGTGAAGAGAGAGGGTAGAGCTAAACAAACATATCTGAGATTTATTTGCATAGAAGTCAAGATTGAATCTGTGGGAGCAAATGAAATTATTGAGTGAAATAATATAGATGCAAAAGAAATGAGAAATATGGAGAGAACCTTATGAGGCACCCATGATTTTCAGAGAGACCTGGATAAAGAGTCAATGGAAGAAACTGAGAAATGATCAGACATGAAGGAAAATAACCATAAGGAAATAATGGAAGGAAAATTTAGAAATTAGGTATAAGGAGAAATAAAGGAATAGTATCAGCATAAAATATGTCAATCTTTTAAATTATATTTTTTGAGTTTTGAATTTTACATTTCCTCCCATATATAATTAAAATTCTTCTTTTTGTGATTACATTATTAAAGTGAATTATTGTTGTTTTGTCCTTATTGATTTATTTCCTTTTCATTAGTTTATCATATATTTTCACTATTAAAAATCTAAAAATAGATGCCAATGTGCACCCCCTTTCTTACTGAATCAAATCTAACCCTGAAAAGTTTCCAAGGATGCTTTGATTTCCCATTAATAAGGAGTTGTTTTAGATAGCTAATGAACATTAACAAAAATAACTTTCCCTACTATCTATATATCTACATGATGGAAAGTCTGATGGAGAACCAAAAATAGATAGAATATAGATTCATGGCTCCACAAAAAGCTCAAAAAATAGCTATAGTGTGTTTAAAGAGAAATTACTGAGTTCCCTAATATTCTACAACAGGCCTTCCAGCAACTAGAAACTGTGAGTTACCCCTTTGTAATACTTTTGAATAATAAAAAAAAATTTGACTGATATACCTCCAGCCCCACAGGTTGCAAGTATGCCAAATCCAGATAATAAATATTAACCTTTCTGAATCTTTTACTGATATGATAGCATGAGTCAATTTTCCTATTTCTTTGCTCCTCATTTCTATTTCTCTGTTCACATTCATCACTCATTAGGTAATTTAGAAAAATTCCATGTCAATCACCCATGGTGAAGTAGTACAAGAATTTCCCACCCTTACTCATTGTGCTGCATATTAGTATAGGTATTGGACTGAACACTGAGAGTGTCCCTGCTACTTCTCTTTAGTTAGCAATAAATTTCAATAATCCAAAAGGACATACATAGACTTTTCTAGATGGCTAAAATTAAAATCAGATCAATTATATACTATACAGTCAAAGGTGAAAAGGTCTATATAGTTAGTTAAACAAGATCCAGTGTTATCTATGGATCAGATCATGAGTTTCTCTTTATTACAAAATTAAGACAAATTGAAGAAAGTAAGGGACATCCTCAGGCCATATAGCTATGACCTAAATAACATGTCTTATTAATGTAGAGATCATTAATGCATTTAAGGGACTAGAACTGGTAGATAGAATGTCTGAAGAATTGTGGACAGAGGTTATATTGTATATCAGGCAGCAACACATAATATTCAAAGAAAAATAAAGGAAAAAAGCAAAATAACACTCTTATGAGGCCTTACAAGTCCAATAAAGAAGTAAAATGAAAGATAAAAGAGAAATGGAATGATATATAACTGAATGCAGAATTCAAGAAAATAGCAAGGAAAGATAAGGTTTTCTCAAATGAGCAATGCAAAAAAGTGAAAGAAACAATAAAATGGGAAAGACAAGAAATCTCAAGAAAATTATGGGTTGTCAAGATCTCATGCAGAAATGAACATGATAAAAGATAAAATGGAGGGGCATTTAAAAAAACAGAAGACATTAGGAACTGACGAGAATACATAAAAGAATTATACAAGCAAGATATTAACATCACCAATAACCATGATGGTGTGATTACTGATCTAAAGCCAGACATACTGAAGAATGAAGTCATGTAGGCCTTAGAAAGCATTGCTAGTAATAGGATCAGTGGAGGTGATGGAATTCCAGCTGAGCTGTTAAAGCGTGGCACTCAATGTGCCAGCAATTTGGAAAATGCAACAGAAGCCACTGGATTGTAAAAAATCAATGCATATCCCAATCCTAAAGGATAATGGCAAGCTAAATTACCAAAAAATTGTTGGTTTTCATTTCACAATTAGCAAGGTAACACAAGATTCTGCAAGCTACCTTTTAGCCATATTGTAAACTGAGCAAATTGTATTAGAACAAAGTGGTTTTCAAAGTGGCAAATGAACTAGAGACCAAATTGCCAGCATTCTCTAGATTATGAAGAAAGCAAGAGAATTCAAGGTTTCTGGGAGAAATATCCACAATCTCAGATATGCAGACAAACAATACCACTCTGATAACAGAAAGTGAAGAGGAATTAAGAAGTTTCTTGAGGCAGGTGAAAGAGCAAAGTGTAAAAGCTGACCTTAAGCTAAATAGACAAAAAAATAAGATGTTGGCAAATACAAGGAAAAGAAAGGAAGCAATATCAGATTTTAGATTATTGGGCTAAAAAATCATTGCAGACAGTGACTACAGCCAAGAAATTAAAAAGAAATATTTGCTCCATTGGGGAAAAGAAAAACTAGAGCAAATATGAACAGCATACTTAAAAGCAGAAACATCACTTTACTGACAAAGCTCTGTATTATTTTTCCAGTAGCAATGTATGACTATGAGAGTTGGACTATAAGCAAAGCTGAGCATTTCAGATTCAACATTTTTGGATTGTGGTGCTAGATAAGATAATTGAGAGTCCTTTGGACAGCAAGGAGTTTAAATTAGTCAATACTTTGGAGAAATCAATTCAAGCTATTCACAGAAGGGTCAAATATCAAAGATGAAATTTATGTACTTTGGCCACATAATGAGAAGATAGGACACAGTGGAAAAAACCCTGATGTTGGGAAATTGTGAAGGCAAAAGGAGGAAAGGAAAGCCTCCACATTCATTAGATCAGAGAAAAAGAAATAGGGATAGGATGGGACCCCAGTATAAATATTTCTTCCCAGAATCACAGGCTATAAGGTGGGAGGGTCAATATCAAATGTCCAAATGTGGAACTAAACATTATTTCTGGTTCTCTTACATGTGGGAATGCAACTGACTGTATGGACAGGATACCCACATGTGAGGCACAAAAGAATTTTCAGTAGCTTTTGCCAGGTTCTCTACTGCCATAATTGCAAGTGGGGCCATTTTAGCACATTAAATAGATTGTAGAAGCAATCCTTAAAAATCTTCTAATTTATGCTCCCTTCCTTATCTTCCTCTTTTTTTCTCTTCCTCCTCTTCCTCTTCTCTCTTCCAAGCTACTTGGAATTCAGATTTAATCTAACTCTCACCTGTGATTTCAAGAAGCTATAGCATGTACAGTATCCAGATTCTAATAAATCATTTCAGCAGATGGGCTAAACTAGGGTGAGGGTTACCAAGGGTCTCAAAGCCTTCAGGGAATTGAGGGAGTGTTTATCCTAAGCAGATGAAGACTTCACCCATCAAAATGGACAGATAAAAACAATTTGTTCCAATTTCCAGGAAGGTTGCTGAAGCAGACACTTTGAAACACTTAGAACTTAGCTAAACATCAAAGAGACCAAGGTCATCCACTATATTTCAAGCCATCACCAGCCATCTTGATTTCGTCTTGCCACTTCATTTTTATTATTCTAAAAGAAAAAGTGAGACTGACGACCACTTTGTGCAAGATTGACTCATTTAAATCCAATTTATATAGAAGACAACCTCCATACAACTTTACCAATCTCAAAAGACTCATGGTGACAGGCAACTGATGAAGCAGCAGGTGCTACATTGGAAGCTGTAAACACAATTATGCACACAAAATACACAAGCCACAGGGTCATCTTCTAACTGGAAACAGTAGTAGGATTTGGCAATCCCCTAGTTGTGTGAGCAACCTTTCAAGGACAACACTGCTCACCTCCTGATGTGAGGAAATGACTAGATAAAAACCCATAAAAATTCCTCAACTCTGGTCTGCTTTCTGCAGTAAATGGGGATACTTAGCCTGTGGTCAAAACACATCAAAAATGTACAAAATCTTCTGCAAAGATGATTCCACTCACCATTAGTATATGGTATGTGTACACATTTATAAACAGCATGAAATCCAATAGAATTGAAAGATAAGCAGCTCTTGTGAGAGAACTCAGCAGATACTTCATGCAAATAGCAGCTCTGAGTGAAATAAGTTGGAAAATGAAGATCAGCTTACCAAAGTCAAAGCTGAATTAAACATTTGTCTGGTATGTCCACAGTGAAGGAAAGTTCTGTGAAGTTGGTATGGATTTCACAATCAAAATCATTAACAAGATTGTTTTCCTCCCAAAAGGGACAAAAAAGGTTCATGCTATGTGCAAAGAGCTAGAAAACTGTGCATATGCTTTAACCCAACAATCACACTACTCAGTATGCATCCCAAAGTGATCATAAAAGCAGAAAGATCCACATGTGCAAAAATGTCTGTAGCAGCTCTTTTTGTAGTGACAAGGAACTGGAAATTGAGTGGATGCCCATTAGTTGAGGAATGGTTGAATAAGTTATGGTCTATAAAGGTAGTAGAATATTATTGTTCTATAAGAAATGATGAGCAGGCTGATTTCATAGAAGCCTAGAGAAACTTATATGAACTGATGCTGAGTGAGCAGAACCAAGAAAACATTGTACACAGTAACAGCAAGATTATGTGATAATCGACTGTGATGGACTTGGTTCTTCTCAAAATGCAATGATTCAAGGCAATTCCAATAGACTTAGGATAGAAAATGTTATCTGCATCCAGAGAGAGAACTATGGAGACTGGATTGAAGCATAGTATTTTTTTGAGATTTTTTCCCTTTACTTCTCTTTTTTTATTAAAGCTTTTTATTTATGAAACATATGCATGGATAATTTTTCATCATTGACCCTTGCAAAATCTTCTGTTCCAAAATTTTGCCCTTGTTCCCCCACCCTCTCCTCTAGATGGCAGGTAGTCTAATGCATGTTAACTATGTTAAAATATATGACAAATCCAATATATGTATGGTTATATATATGTATATATACACACATATATATATACATAGTTATACAGTTATCTTGCTGCACAAGAAAAAACAGCTCAAGAAGGAAAAAAACTGACAAAGAAAACAAAATGTAAGCAAACAACAACAGAAAGAGTGAAAGTGCTATGTTGTGGTCCACCATCCTCTCTCTGGGTGTAGATGGCTCTCTTTTCATCACTGAACAATTGGAACTGGCTTGAATCATTTCATTGTTGAAGAGAGCCATGTCCATCAGAATTGATCATCATAGAGTCTTGTTTCTGTGTATAATGATCTCCTTATTTCACTTAGCATCAGTTCATGCAAGTTTCTCCAGGCCTCTCTGAAATCGTCCTGCTGGTCGTTTCTTACAGAACAATAATATTCCATAACTTTCATACAATATAATTTATTCAGCTATTCTCCAAATGATGGGCATGAAGCACAGTATTTCAATTTTTTTGTTTTTGTTGTTTGTTTTCTTTCTTGTGTTTTTTTTCCCTTTTGGTCTGATTTTTCACGTACAATGTGACAAATATGGAAATATGTCTAAAAGAATTTATTTAACCTATATTAGATTGCTTGTTGTCTACAGGAGGGAGAAGGAAAGGAATGAAAGAGAAAAGTCTAGAACAAAAAGTCTTATAAAAATGAATGTTAAAAGTTATCTTTATATGTATTTGGAAAAATAAAATACTATTGAGGAAAAAAACCAGGTTCATGACAACATGATTACCACTTGCAGGAAAGCATACCACCATCATCATTACATATGTTCTTACCATGACAAACCCTGTTGATATCAAAGAAATATTTTATGAAGACCTGGAGAACCTCATTATCAATATGCTAAAATAAGAGCAAACTTATAGTTCTGGGTGACAAATTCCAGAGTAGCTCAAACTTTCAGACATGGCAATTAATCCCTGGGAGGAATGGAATGGAAAAGAGCAATAGCAACATTCACTTACTATTGAACACTTGTGCATCTCATGATTCCATCACCCATACTGTCTTCCATTTACTAAAACACAATAAAACTTCATGGATGCTCCCTTGAAGCAAACATTGGTATTTAATAGACTATCTCATTATAAGGAAAGAGAAAAACAATGTGAGGATTACCAAGGATATGTGTAATACAGAGTGCTAGACTGATCATAGACTTATCCTCTCCAAGCTAAATATTCACATTCAACAAAAAGCAGGATCACTACCAGAAGACTTAATGTTAACAAATTAGAGTGTTTCTCCAAGTGGGAACAATTTGTTGTTAACTAGGAAGGAAAGCTGAATGAGCACACACTTGATAACAGTGGGGCAGAAAAGGAGTCCACATTCAGAGATTTAAGGTACAGCATTTTCTCATCTGGGCCAGAATACTTGCAAATATCAAGACTGTTTTGATGAAAATTATAGAGAAATTCAAAAGCTTCCAGAGCCCCTAATAGACTGATACTTCACCTGGAAGATGGTCATCTGCAAGAGAGTGAGTGTAGTTTTAGAAAAGGCCAAGGAATGGTTGATATGGTTTTGTTACCCAGTAACTTTGGGGAAAATGCCAGGAGTAGAACAGGCCTTTAATACTGTCATTCGTGAGAGTTTATGGGAAATTATGTCAAAATTTTGTTTTCTGGAGAAGTGAATTAGTATTGTAGGTCAATTTTATGATGTCGTGCTTGCCTAGGTTCTAGATAATGTACAATTCCTTCATGCTTTTCCAGTCAGCAGTAGAGTGAAGCAAGGCTTTGTGACTGTTTTTTGACATCATGTCAGCAATGTTTTCTGACTCCCTCAGTGAAGATGAACAAGCCATGAAGATAAACTACCACACTGATGGTTATAGAATTTCAAGGATAAGACTAAAGCAGAAAGAAAATTGGTGTGTGATGTTTTTGTTCTCAGATGATTATGCACTCAGTTCAACCTCTGATACTAAAATACAACAAAAGGGAGATTGATTTTCTGCTTCTTTGTGCTCATTTTTGCCTAACACCACCAAAAAAATAAATATTCTCCAGTAGCAGCATCACACCATCCATATACACAATCATTGATTACAGTAAATGGAGCATTTTTAATACTGTGCATACATTCACTTACCTTAGCAGTGTACTTTCCAAGGATGTAAATATAGATAAGGTTGATGCATTCATTGCCAGAGCTAGATCATTGTTTGGAAGCCTCAGAAGAAAAATGCAGAGAAAAGAAGTATTGGACTGCATAATAAATTGAAGTTTTATGGAGCTCTTGTATTGACCTCATTGGTATATGTCTATGAAACCTGGACAGTATAACAGCACTATGCCAGAAAATTGAATTGCTTCCATTCTAATTATCTTAGGAAGATTCTGAACATCATCTAGCAAGATAAGGTACTAGACTTTGCATCCCAAAGAAAAAATAAAAAAGAGAAAAGGACCCATAATTGCAAAAATGTTTGGTATAGCTTTATTTGTGGTGACAATGAATTTGAAAATAAATGGATATCCATCAATTGGAGAATGGCTGAATAAATTATGGTATATGAATATGGAATATTATTGTTCTGTAAGAAATGACCAGCAGGAAGATTTCAGAGAGGCCTGGAGAGACTTGCACGAACTGATGCTGAGTGAAATGAGCAGAACCAGGAGATCATCATACACAGCAACAATACTATATGACGATCAATTCTGATGGACATGGCTCTCTGCAACAATGAAATGTTTCAAACCAGTTCCAATTGTTCACTGAAGAAAGCCACATACACCCAGAGAGAGGGATGTGAAATGTGGACCACAACATAACATTTTCATTCTCTCTATTGATGTTTGCTTGCATTGTGTTTCCTTTCTCTGATTTTTTTCTTGTAGATACGATTTTTCTTGCACAACAATGGTAAGTGTGGAAATATGTATACATATATTTGATTTGTCAAGTATTTTAACATAATTAACATGTAGTGGATATCCTGCCATCTAGGGGAGGGATGGGGAGTAGGGAGGGGAAATTTGTAACAGAAAGCTTTGTAAGGGTCAATGTTGAAGAATTACCCATACATATGTTTTGCAAATAAAAAGTTTTAATTGGAAAAAAAAGAGACTAAATGTGTAATATATTTTTGTAATGACAAATATGGGAATTTGTTCAACTTGTTTGTTAACGTGGATTTTATTTTTTTCTTTTTCTAGTAGGAGAGTGGATAATTGAAAAAATTAATGCTATACAATTTAGTACGTGTATATAAATTATTGTTATTATTTCATTAACTATAGTGTCTCTAAAAGGCAGTGTGGTATAGTGCATAGAGAAATGGTCTCAGAGCCATAATAACTTTGGGTTCAAATCCTGTCTATGTAATTATGTTTATACATGGTCAATTATCTGCCTCAGGCAATTTTAGAAAACTATAATTTAAAGAGTTGATTCCCATTTTCATTAATAGAGTGAATTTATTGACCTAGTAGTTCTCTATACTAATGAAATTACAGATTTTATCACTATCTCTATAGTGTCTTTAAGCTTAAATTTGTTACCTTGTGGTTGATGTGGTAGTAGATATTGACAAAATCACATACACACATACATAGCCCCCAAAATGTAATGGGAATCATGTGATTGTGATGTGGTATAGATACCCACCAAAAGGACACAATATTGTTAGCTATCATTTCTCTCTTACTCTAGATGAGTCAACAACCGCTTACTATCTATATTGGTTCAGTGATTCCAAGTTGCCCTCACAAAAACTAGATTATCCGAGAAAGACTGCTATCAAACATTTATACTCAAAAATTTTCAAAATCCTTGGGGAGACCCTGTGGTGGGAGGGATATACTTTTCTGCTGATCATTCTAATTCTTCTATCTTCATCTAATGTACTTCTGTCTATACAATCAGCTACTCATAATGAAATGCATCCACATAGCAATATTTATATATTTATTTATATTTATATTTGTATAATATATTTATATTTTGTGTACATATATTTATATGCATATAAATATATGGATTATATATATATATTCTATGTTATGTTATATATATTATATATATACTTGTCATTTCACAATAAGGAAAATTTTATATTACAAACATAGATATTTCCAAAAGATAAAAGAGCCATAAAAGGCAAAAAAAATAAAATTTCATAGGTATTAATATATTAAAGTTAATGCATAAATAATGAAATGCAACCTAATTTACATATAAACCTCTATCATGAAGAATTCTCATTCATCAATAGCAGGGATGGAAAATCTTTTTTCTGCCAAGGGCCATTTGCAAATTTATCAGCAAAATTATCAGCTGAAAAATTATTGTGCTATATTTGGTCAAACATTCGATTAACTCACCTCTAATGTGATGACTAGAACTACTTCTCTTTGGTGAGGGGTGTGATGATGTTGCTGCTCCCAATTGTTTTTCCAGGTTTGCACTGGTCAGTGCAATGATAAGTTTTTAAAAGAATTTCTTGCAGCAGTAAGTTTTCCCAAACACAGATGCGTATTTCAGTATATGTCTTCTCAAAGTGAGAAATTCATCATTGCTTATGTAACATTTATAGAACTCAAAGCAGTGAGAGGTTGCTGTACCTAGCTTTCAGGTCATCACTTCACAGCTGAATGATTTCATGTTGTAGGTTATTAGGCACATCAGATTGTTCCACATGGAATGGTGTAGCAAAGATGTTCAATTCTATTTGTTTACTTTTCACATCCTTGAATCTTTCATTAAATGCCTCAATTAATGTCACATTCGCCAACATTTTCAAGTGCAGTAGAAAATTTTTGTTTTTCCAGAGTGGGGAAATGTACTGTTATTCCTTTTGAATTGCACTTTCTACAACTTTAATGTAGCTTCAAAAGATTTCACTTTTGAAAGTAAGGAGTTAAGAAATTGGTTAGAGCCCTGCAACTTGATATTCAGCTCCGAGAGATATTTGGTAATGTCCACCATGAAGACTAGATTACATAGCCAATTGCTATCATTGAGTTCCCTGACAAGTTTTCCCTTCATCTCCATGAACTATTTGACTTCATCCCACAGTTCACAAAGTCTCATGAACATATTCCTGTGATTCAATCACCGCATTTCAAAGTGAAATCACCATACTCAAAAGTCAAGAACACTCAATAACTCCATAAACTGACAGCTGTTAAACCCCCTGCTTTTTTCAAAATTTATACATGACACTACTGTTGACATAAAACTGTTGAGCCACAATGACTTTATAGAGATTTTCTTGGCATATGATGCAGTAGCATGTAATTACATTACTTGGATCAAGACTAAGATAATTCAGTCCTTTTCCCTATCATCATGACCAAATCACCATAATTTCACCACAGCGTATTAACACTCTCACATGTACACTCCCAGTACAACAATGACTGTGTCTGAGTCACTACAATGCAGGCAGATGGGCAGACAATAGATGAGAAGCATACATGCTGCCATGTATTTGCATGTGTCCTGTCTGTTCGGTAATGGACATTCCTTGGCTGTCCCTTAAAAATAATATTATTATTATGATTCACTTAATATAAATTTATGTAGCTATAAAAAAAAGCTCCTAAAGTCATCTGCATGCAGAGAGAGAGTACTATGGAGAGTGAATGTGGATAAAAGTATAATATTTTCACTTTTTGTTGTTGCTATTATTTGTTTGCTTTTTTTCTTGTGTTTTTCCCCTTTTGAATTGATTTTTATCATGATATTTCTCATGTGGAAATATGTTTAGAAGAATTGTTCATTGCTCAACCTATATTGGGTTGCTTGTTTAGAGGAGGGAGGACAAGGAAGAAGAAAAATTTGGAACAAGATTTTTCAAGAGTGAATGTTGAAAACTATCTTTGCATGTATTTTGAAAAATAAAAAGATATTATTTTAAAAATAAATCAAATTAGCTAATGATTTATCTATTTTATTAATTTTAAAAAACAGTTTCTTGTTGATATTTCAATATTCAATCATGAGGCTTTTATTTTTACTCTAAAGTTTACTTTTTTATTTTCAAAATTTCTACTTTGCTATTAAATTGGGGACTTTTTATTTGTTAATGTTCTGGGGTTTTTTGGTTCTATGCCCAATTTATGTTTCTGTTCTTTACTTAGTAAAATAATTTTGATATGAAAATTTTTCCCTATAGGAGTTGCTTTAGTTGCATCCCATTTTAAAAAAAAGCTCCTACATTTATTGAATTTTAAGAATCACATATGGTTGTCTTGTCAGAGGGAGACTAAATGACTTTTGGGGCAGAATAAGATCCATGGGCAGGACATTCCCCACCCCTGACTTATAGGAAATTGGCAGAGGAGCACAATGGAAGAAAACCTCTATATTTAGTGTTAACTTACAATTCTATACTGCAAGTTTTGATGTCATTAGTCCATTCAAGAATGGACACTACTTTCTTGTTTACTACTTGACAACTCCAGAGCTAGACAAATCCTCTCATTTTCTTTACTGGAAAAGAATTTAACTTTTAAATTCTACAATTATCCTTTTTAAAAAAGCATTTAGGAAATCTTACCTCAAGATAAACAGTAGTCCTCTTTATGTTAGAAAACTTAAAAAGTTTATCAAATTGACCATCTCTGGGCTGTAAAGCAAACAGTTAGCTATTCATTCACCCAAATGTTGTATTTTCTACCCAGAACAGAGTACATACAAATAGAACTTTGGCTGATTCTTTAATCTAAGCAAACAAGCTTAGAAGCAAAATAAAAAATAACTTCAACATCACCTGTTTTTCCATCATAATCCAAGTGTAGAAGCAAAGAACTTGAAGAAGTCCTTATGAAAACCTTCACTTTTCTCCAGCTCTAGATGGAGCAGAAGGACAGACAATAGCTGTCACTGAAGTTCTTGGTTAATGAAATCAATTCTCTCTCTCAGCGATCAGAAATCACTGCTTTCTATCAACTGACAGCTTCTATCACAGCTCTACCAGAGCAGTTTTTCTGCCCCCTGCTTTGTCTTCAGTTTTCCTTGGGTTCCTACTTTCCTAGATCCTTTCCTTGGTTTCTCTGTACTTCAGTAGTTTAAACAAAGAGCCTCATGATTCTGTTTCCCAACTTTCATTTAGAGATTTAGCACCCCAAATTTTCCTTATCAATTTGGTAGTCCTTTTAAAATTATATTTTAGTTTCTAAATGTATATGTAATTTCTCCTTTTTTATTGTTGAGTCCCAAAATAGTTACATGCAAATGAGTTCTGCAGCTGTAAACCTTTAACATGATCTTCCCTTTCTTTGGTATCTTTGAAATTATATTTATACTTATATTTCTCCAGTTTTCAATAATTTTTTAAAATCTCTTAGTCTCTTCATAATAACAAATTGTTAACTAAGAAAAGAAGTTATTCTACATTTTCCACAAGGATAGTTGAGTTTTGTAATGATCCACAGTCCAATTTTGACTAAAATTGCTTGAATACTTACTGAAACCTATTTCTTTATATTTATATGTCAGAATTTTATAAAAATAAAGTTATTTTCCTTTCTCTATTAGGGTTAATTGGCGATTATTTACACAAAATATTTTTCTACCCTTTTAATCACTAAAGTGCACCATATGAAAAGGGCCTTAAAAACACTTAAAAATAGTTTACAACTGCTTACTATTTAATTACATTTGTTTGTACTATTACCCTGACAGATAATGATTTTGTTCTTGAGTCAAAATAATTTCTGTTCCAACTTTGGGTTTCAATTCTGTTTGAATCTTTGTTCCAAGTGTACTTCCTGTAAACAACATATCATAGAATTCATTCAAATTTATTCTGTTATCTTCCTTTCTTTTATTAGTGAGTTTATCCCATCCAGATTCATAGTTATGATCATTGTGTTTTTCCCACCATTATATACTCTCATTTCATTTTCCTTTCTTTGCCTCCCCCTGCAGTCCCATTTACACAAAAACTAATGAAAGAGAAGGAAGTCAATTAACACTAGTAATCTATCTAATTGAAGCTGTCTATTCCAATTCCTCTACCTCTCTTTCTTTAGCCCAGATACCAATCAAAGGTCCTTACACTTTTTTTACTTTAACTTTCCCTCTGTTTATGAATCTTTGTAATTAAAATCTGTCTTCCCTTTTAAAGTACCTTCTCCCTGGCCCTTTTTGTTTCCCTGTCCAACCATAATGTATTTTTACACTAAACTTGCTATATGTTCAATGCTCCTTTGTTAACTTCAAAAGAGTTCATGAGATGTCTTCTCCTCCCTCCACATACTTTCCTTTTTGTATAATCTTCTTGACATACCTCAAATTATGGGAAATGATTAGTTTCTTCTCTCCCTTTTTTTTTTTACTATTTCTTCCCTAATGAATTTCTTTTTTTTCTTTTTGAAAGTCAACAAGGTGCACCCAAGCACCCAGTGTATCTATCTCTCTATCCATTTGGTTTCTACACCCAATAGGTATCTATCTATCTATCCATCTATCTATCTATCTATCTATCTATCTATCCATCCATCTCTTTTTTAATTGTCTCTGTGGCCTTTGAAGTTCTATGGGAATATTTGTCTCTTCTCCCCCAATTAGCACATAAACATTTCATCATCATTTCTATTGTTCAGTTGCATTTAACTTATTCCATTGCCCCTGTGGGGGGTTTTCCAAGTATTCTATTCAGCTCTGATCTTTTTCATTATTAATGCTTGAAAGTTCTTTCATTTTCCCCAGTAGAATTATCCTGTTTTATATTCTTTTTTTTGTTGCCTTCGAAGTTTTTTGCACAGTTGCAGCCCAGTCTTATATAATTCTAACCGTTTTTAATTGTATTTAAACATCTTCTTTGGGTGAGGTTATAGTACTGTTTATTTGACTTCAAAGATTTATATTTTAGCTATGATATTGATTTTTTTTTCAATTTGGATTTTTCTTCAAGAGAATTCTTTCTATTTTCACATGATGCCCTACTTTCGATACTAGGTGGTTTTCTCTTGTGATATATGGCATATATCAGGTTTTCCTTCCTCCTTCCTTGCCTCCACACTTTTCAGGATGAGCACAGCTTCCTGATGTTCCTTCCTCTTTTCAAAAACATGAAGCTATCTCTTGGTCCGGGACACCTCCATTCAAAGACCTATGGATAATTATAACCTATCTGAAATGTTCAATTGTTAACATTTCCACCCCATTTCAGGTATTCTGAACAATAACTGACAATGTTCAAATTTCATTATCTATCATCCATAACTGCTCTCTCATTCACATCTTCCTTGATCTCCCTATCCTGAATATCACACTGAAAAGCCATCTAACTTTTCCACTATGTTCTACAGAATGCTTGCTTCAGATTGGACTATAAACTAGACTTCCTCTTAAACCTTTTCCTTTTTGTCTTTCAATTTTTTTTTCTACTCACTGAGACTTGCCTTTATAACATGGCATCCCTAGTTACCCTTTCCAATATTATTTGCACTTTCACTCATCTCCCCAATTGTGGTATGAGAGATAATTACTCTTTGCTCGCTTTTTCTGCTTCCCGGCTCTCCCTTTTCATTATCCTTTCATACTTTGAGGTGGACATAATCCATATTTGCCACCCAATCAATATTCTGGTAGCTATTTTCTTCAGACTTCCAAGTCTCCCTTCCCATAATTCCCATACTTTTGTCATTTCCTATTCAACAATTCTTTATGGCTCAAAGTAGGTTCTCTCACTGAGGAACCTCACCATTACTTATGACAATTAATCTTTTATACCTCCCAGATTCCTCCTGTAGTCTTATGCAGGTCCTGGGAACAAGCAGATGAAGGCATTCTGTGCCATCAGGGCAAGTTCATTGTCTCCGTTGACCATTTAATATGAAGCTGAACTTTCTAAACTATACACCCTTCCTGAGATATGGAATACTATCTTTACATGTAAAAGAACTTCTCTTTTTCATGTAAATATCTGTGTCTTTTGCTATTTCCATCCTTCAGTTTTGTTGAAATGCAAACAGGCATCTTCTTTCAATAGAAATGCATAAATGTAGAAAATTTATTGAAATGTGACTTGCATCATTGGTTGGTTGTTGCTCTTCAAGCTCAGGGAGGACCAAAATGATGTTGATATGCCAAAGTCAATGTACCGTGGGTCCAATTGTGGCTGACCAAATCAATAAGAGCTCTGAAAGTACTACCACAGATCAGGTACAAACAGTCCATAGGAACATTTGAAGTGGCTTTCTCTCAGAATTTGAGCATTTCACATTTCTTTTGAACTATTACTACTCTTTTTAGCTCACAGAGAACAGCACCTTCTTTGATGCAAGAATTGAAGGTCTTGTGCCAGTGTCTCTCATGTCTCCTAATTGATTCCAAACTTCTTCAGAAAGACTTTGAGGATGTCCTTGTATCACTTCTCATGACCTTCATATGAGTTTGTCTTATTTGAGCTCTTTGACAAAAATGTCTTTTAGTTAAGTTAATGATAAGATTATGATCCTGGAGAAATGAGCTGAACACTTTCATTGTATTCCAAGTAGATCATCATAGCCAACCCAATACATTTGGCTTTCAAACAATGTGGCCAGAACATAAGAGTTGTGCTTTAGAGGTTGAATGCTTGATAATTCAACTCCAGAAAGGACCAGTATTATCTTATCTTGCCAGATTACCTTCAAAATCTTCTTAAGACAATTCAAATGGAAGCAGTTTTATTTCCTGTCATGGCACTGATATACACAGTTCTGATTTCACAGACATACAACAATGAGGTCAACACAATCTCAATTTAATAGGCAGCCTCTCCAGTACTTCCTGTCTCCCATACTTCCTTAGAGCCTTATAAACATTGAGCTAACTCTAGCAATGGGTACATAAACTTTATCATTTATGTGTACATCCTTAAAAAATATACAGTCAAAGATAAGTGAACTTATCCACAGCATTCAAAATTTCTCTATTTGCTGAAATTAAAGGTTTCACATATTGAAGACATGGTACTGGCTGGTGGAGAACCTGTTTCCTTGTTGATTGTCACCAAAGCAGCATAGAATCAATCTATACTGTTTTATCTCAGCCTCAAAGGCTATACTGAGTGCACAATCATCTGTGAACAATAAGTGGCACACCAACTCTCCCTCCACTTTAGTCTTGGCTTATTGCTTTTTCAAGTTAAATATTTTGCCGTCTATGCAATAACTGATTCTGGTGCTGTTTTTTGTCCTTGTGGTAGGCTTCTAACAATATCACTGAAAACATCATGCTGAAAAGCTTGAGAGCAAAAAGAGCCCCACTTTATTTCATTGCTGACCATGGAAGCTCAAGAGCATCATCCATTATCAAGAACCTGTATGAGTATGCCATTATAAAACTGGTCTACAATACTAATGAGATTCTCCGGGCAATCAAATTTCACTATAATTTCCCATAAACCCTCATTACTGGCAGTAACAAAAAATCTTGGTCAGATTGACAAACATTGTACAAAGATCTCTGTTCTGCTTCCAAAATTTCTCAAGGAGTTGTCAAGCAGCAAATACCAATACCAATTATTCCTTGACTCTTTCTGAAGATATACAAGCTCTAAGTTAGATAACCATCTGTGGATAAAAATTAGTCTATTAAGGAGGACTCTGGCAAGAATCTTGTCAACAACGACTAAGAGAGACTTCCCTGTAAGTTCTCAGGACAACTTGTTTCCTTTTCTTTTATAGAGATGGACCATGGAATCATCCCTGAACTCCTGGGGATATAATCTCCTCTTGAAATAATATCTTAAATATTTGAGTGAGTTTTTATATAAAAAGTGAACCCTTGTTTTCTAAATCTCAGCTGGAAGAGAATCATTCACAGGAGAGGAGCCTAATGGCATTCAAAACCTCTTCTTCAATTTGAAGTTTGGCTAGAGAGGGATTGATTTCAATCCCAGGTATAAAGTCAATTGCTTCAGCATTAGCTGATGATGATCTACATAGAATACAATGGAAGCATTCAGCCCATTTCTCCAGAATCATAATCTTATCACTTATCAATGTGGTTCCATCAGATCTGAGTAATTGAAATACACCATAAGTCTTTGGCCCATAAATTTTATGATGTCTTTAGGGCATTAATAAAAGCACTTTGGATTGTAACTATTATCATAAAAGTGATTTTTATCTGCCTTCTTGAAGAGCCAAGAATTCCACATCTCCCTAAACTTTGCTTGCATTTTACTTGTTATGAAGTTAATTGCTGCCTTCATAGAAAGAGATGAATTAATCTGTTGGTAAACCCTATGGAGTTCTTGGTTTTTGATTATTAGTTTCTGAATTTCCCAATCATTTTTGTCAAACCAACCTTGATATTTGTGAGTGTTCTGGCCCAAGTGAGTAAATACAGTACTATATACCAAATTTTTAGAAGCTGCCTACTCCTTTTCTGTTCCACTATTACCAACCATATATTGTTTCAGCTTTACCTCCAAGTTAGCAACAAACTTTTCACACATGGAGAAGTACTCCAATGTGTTGACATTAAATCTTCTAGTATTCATCTTGCCTCAGGGCCACCATTTTTGTTGAATGTGACTGTTTTGCATGGACAGGGTAAATCTATGATTATTCTCACTCTGCACCACACATCACCTTGCTCACTATCACATCTTGTCTCTTCTCCTTATAATAATATAACTTAATAAATGCCAATATTTGTTGTGAGGGTTCATCCACAAAGTTATATTGCATTTAGGTAGCAAGACAGTATTGGTGATAAGAAAGTCACAAGATACAAGTCTTCAGCAGTAAGTGATCATTGTTGTTGTTTCCAACTCCATTTCTCCAAAGTTCTCTCTGCAATGTTTAATAACCTGTGCCTACTCTAGTGCTGAAGTCACCCAGAATTACAAGCATGTCTTCTTTTGGCACTTTGATGATTAGAGCTTTCAGGTCTTCACAAAATTCTGCTTAGATCTCATCATGGTGGGAACATACACACTGATGGCAGTGGTGTGGCCCTTTCCTGCAAGTCACATTGTCATGAGTCTTTTCCACTCCTTCTGGGAAGCATACAAGCTTGCTGATCAAATTGATTTGGGTTATGAAAGTCATGTTAGATTCACAACTCCCAGTGTATCTGTGCTGCTGCTTCATCTCTTTCCCATCAGCCCAGGACTTTGAAGTAAGTAGAGATGGTAATATAGTATGGGTTATGTCTTTTGACTTACACATAAACTGGATTTAAGTGAGGTAGATATGCAAGAAGTCATCAGCCTTACTCTCTCTTCCAGAGTCATCAAAATCCACTGACAAGACAAAAGTCAAGGTGACATCTTCAAATTCTAAGCAAAATCTTGTAATGTTCCAGAGAAACTGAGGCAGTATCAAGATCAGAGATTATTAAGATTTTATTGATGGTAATAGAGAGTATAAAATCCATAGCTATGGATGGGACTGAATGGGACTCTTGTCTCAAAGCACCGAGTCCATGGAGAGTTTGGACTGGCCGCCACAGCCAGTCGTCTGGATCTTGGGGTATCCAGCACCTACTGAGGGGCTCCAAGTATTCTTATAAGGCTCTGGCACTCAGGGAAAATGAAGGCAGACCGAGAAAAGTTAGAGGATTAGGAGGGATTGGAGTTCCAGGAATGGACTATCAATTTAGTCCTGACAAGTTGGTAGTATGGAGGAAAGATAAGAAAAGGGAAGAAGCTAGGAGCCACTGAGTCTGAAGCCACAAGATAAGGGGGATGGATGTCCAGGTATTTGAGATGGGCCATCTGAAGGTTTTATGACTCTTTGGAATGCCAGTGGCCATAACTCTGCAGCCCAATTATCTCTATCCTAATTGTCCAGAAAGGGGGGGGAGGTTTGCTACCAAGGTGGAACAATTAAGGGAAACTGAGATAGGAGAACTGTGGCACAACAATCTAAACACTCTATAGTCTTGCTTCAGCTGCTTTCATGTCCATAGGAATAAATTATTCTATCCATCCATTATACTGGAGGGAATTTTTCACATGCTTAGGGTAGATACTCCCTAACTCATTGATGAATTTTAGTCCTCCCAATTACCCTCAATTTGGTTTAACTGTCTGCCAAAATGATTTACTGAGGTGTGAGCACTGCAAAACTTCTATGAAACACCAGAGAGAATGGGCTAACTGGTTGGAAAACAAAGATGGAAAACAGCCTTGAAAAGATGTTAGCAGCCCTGACATCAGAGGTACTCATTTCCCCTAATATTTATATTCCCTGGCTGGTTTGTAATACAATGTTGTATACAATATAATCATGCTTTAATTATCTGAGAACTTATCTGATTTGAGAATTTACAGGTTCATTGAAAATCTATGCGTTATAATCAAGGCTATACTTAGGGAAATCAAGTGTTCATCAAAATATGTTTAATATCCAATGTGATAAGAAGAATTATGATGAAAATTAACAAGCAAGTGTCAAAATCTTGTTAAATCATGCAAAACAAATGTTGCAATGAAAGGCCAACAATTTATATTAAGTTTTTAAAGATATAAAAACCTGTAAGGCAATAGATACAATCATTTTATTCGCCTTAAGTAATTTAATATAAAGTGTATTCAGAATAATTTTAAGAAGATTGTTAATAAAATCAAGGAATTCAGAAAAAATTGTAGAATATGAAATCCAAAGTATTCTTTCAAGGAAACTTAGAGAGAGTAGAGATGAAATGCATTCTAGATTTGGACTTGTGAAAAAATACAGAGGGGAAATGGGAAAATGTGTGGGGGACATACCAGTTTAACTGAAACAGAGAATGTATGAAATCATTATATAAAATACCTAGAGAGATAGCTGTGGAGAAGGTTGTGGAGGGTTATATAATATATAATTATAGTAATAAGAAGTGGAATTTTTGAGGAGAGGCAATACTGTAGGCTTTACAATAACTCGAATTCAAGGTACAGCAAAGACATCAAAATCTACTGGTTAGTTTTATTTTCTTTCTTCAAAAGATGGCATATTGAAGCAAATAGATTTTCTAATAATTACTTTTTCTCCTGTCCTCCAAAAAGAACAAAGAAAGAAAAGACCCACATAAATAGAAACATTTAGAGGAGCTATTTTTATAGTAGCAAAACCCTGAAAAACAAAGATGACTACTTACTGGGGAATGGCTTATAATGGTATGTGAATGTAATGGGATAATAAGAATGGAATAACAAGAATGACAAAATGGAAAGTTTCAAAGGAAATTGGATAGACTTTTATGAACTGATTCAAAGTGAAGCAAGGAGACTGATATAAAAAATTCTATGTAATTATAACAATATCATAAGTAAAATAATGTTAAAGACAAAACTCTGAAATGACATATCATGATTTTGGAAAACAAGAGATAAAGTATTCTACCTACTTTCTGCCAGAAATGTGGATTTAAAATACAGATTGAGACCTAGATAATTGCATGTAGTTAATATAGAAATTGTATTTTGTTTGTCTATGTCTATTTGGTATGAATGATTTTTTTTCTTTTTTAATATTCAACTGGAAAAAAGTAAGAGGAAAAATCAATGTTTTAATCAATAAAATGACTAAATGAGGGGGGACAGGAGGAAGGATATATATATATATTGACTAAGACATCAGTGGGGTTTTTTATTATTCATTTTAAAATTATAGTATCTTTACTATCTACCTCGGCCTCTCTATAGGAAATGATATTTTCTAAATATTAATCCCAGAAAGAGAAATGGTTAAATTTGTAAGAGATAAAAATATCCCTATTGTAGCTTAGTTAATGAAGCATAGGAATTTCTTGCATCGCATATGCTCATTACATCTAAATTGCAGTTAAAACTGTGAGTTTTCCAACCGAGGAATGTAAGTACTAATGAACACAAAATGAATCACCAATGAGAAATAACCAGAAGGGACACAGGGAAACAGTATGGCATCATAAATAGAACATTAAATTTGAGAGAGAGTGAAAGACAGAGATAGAGAGAGCAGTCCAGATGCTACCTACAGTTTTTGCTTTATTTTAAAAGGTAGCAATCAATGAGGGGTGGGGGGAGGATCAGGGATCTGCCATCTTTTTGTTTTTAAGTTGTGAGTAGCAAAATGATATTTAAGGCAACCAGCAGTTACAGTGGATAGAGTGCCAGACCTGGAATCAGGAAGACTCATCTTCCTGAGTTCAAATTCAGTCTCATTTATTAGCTATTACCCTGAGCAAGTCATTTAACCCTGTTGGCCTCCATTTTCTCATTTCATTAAAAAAAAACTGGAAAATGAAATTGCAAATCATTCTACTAACTTTACCTAGAAAACCCTAAATGGAATGACATAGAGTCATATACAACTGAAACTACTGAACAACAAAATGTTATTTCATCTTTAAAGTAAAATGTTTTTATTTTATAAATCAAATTTGGTTTTGCGCAACTGTAAAAAATTTATTGCTAGAATTAAGATATTTGAGACTTAATATTGGTTTCCAATTATATATTATGATATATTTTATAATATTATTTATTGCTATTAAGCATAAATGGACAATAATGAACATAAAATGAAGGATCCACCAACATCTACAAAAATATTAAGTCCCTAAAATGCAACTGCATGTATTTTTTATGCCTTCTGAATCATATAAAAACCAGAATTAGTTGAAGCAATATTTGAAACAATGACCAATATAACTTATCAACTGTTATACATAACTTTGAAACAAAAGCCTCAGCTGGAATTTAATATTTAATAGGGTGTGTTCTTCATGTGTAATTTGTATAGTACAAAATAAAGACATTTTCAATATTTTCAGAAAACCTGGCTTGCCTCTTTAAAAAACAACAATAAAACAAAATGTTAACTTGGAAAATATACATAACAGAAGTTTAAAATCTTTATTTTACTTTTTAAAATTTTATTGAAAAGTTAATATTTGATAATGATTATTAGGCTAATTAAAATTTTCAAAATCTTGCAGTTAAAAAAGCGAAGCTTTAGCTTCTTACTATCATTTGTAGCACAAAGCAAAAAAGAAGTTTTCAATATTAATGTACTTTGTCAGAAAACCCTTATGGCATCTATTAAATCATCTTCTTTCTTGATTATTCTTTAGTTATAAATAGATTCATGATGGATTCTGAAATCTCTACATGTAAATCATGTCACATGTCATTATCTGATATCCTTGAATTAGATATTCATTGCCTTGAGGCCTTAAAGGCTAGCTAGATCCATCTAGCTGTCGCCTCTAGTAATAACTGCTTTATTTTAAAGACTAAAAGCAGATAATAAATAAAATGTTCAAATCTGTACCTACACTCTGAGTAGGACATAAAAGAATAATGATTTTCTTGCTGTTGGAGTTGATCTCTAACAAAAGGTCAAACCTTTCAGTAAAGAGAAAAAAAAAACACCTCTAGTACATTCCAGTTAATAACACACCAAAATAGAGAGGAAAGGAGAAGGAAGAAGAATAATTAACTAATGTACCAGCCTTTAACATATGTAACATATGCTCTGAGGTTCCCTCTCCCATCTCTCACTTGTACTGGCAGGCTGGATCCTCAGAGAGTCGCTACTACATACCCATTCATGGATTTATGAGAAAAGTGAGAAGGAGAAATTATTTTCCTTGTATGCTTTGACTAATATACTTTACCCTCTGATTACCAGTTGATATCAATTAGAAAGCCAGGCTTAATTAACCTTTAGAAATAGGCATTTAATAATGTGGTCTTTTAAAAAAAGGCATCAGAGCTAGTGCATTTTCTTACTTTAGTTGGGGTAAGATAATTAGTTGAGTCAGTCACCCCTTCCCTTTACAACTTCAAGATCATATCTGGCACACAACAGAGTTGCAAGGATATGTAGCAAAATAGATATTTTCAAATTCTGAGTAGATCTCTACTTGGAAAGCTTCTTTCTACGTTACTCTTTTTGAATGTTTTGTACAGTGTACAATGAAAATCTTATAAACAGTCCATCTGGCACAGTTCATAATTAAATCAGCAAATTAACTCTATTTCATGATTCTAAATATTTGGTGATAATATTATCTTCATACTTCTAAATATATGATGATAATGATTTAATATAATATCATTTTACACTGTTCTAATAGGTTAGTCTCTGTATTATTGCTTGCAAAAGGCTTCCATCAATCCAAACAAAATACATTTTTTTAAAGAAAAAGAAAATCAAACCTCCCTTCTAGGAAAAACAAAAATTCTAATTCTTTATAAGGGATTTTCTATATGTATGGAGCCCTAGAGGAATTAAGGACTTTGACTAGAAATCACTCCCTCTCCCTTTATGTGAAAAAGAAAAGCAAGTTGTCTCAGTACTTATATAGCAACAGACTGGTCCACTGGTTCCAGGAGTTCAAGGGGAGAGGGAATGACTGAGAGCTTTGTCTTCTTTCTGAACTCTCACTGAAGGATTCTTCTACTATGGGTTTAATTTGGTTCTAAATGCAACAACAAACCAATAGTCAGTCAAAGTGGGAGGGTGGTTCTCTTGGTCCCTCTACCTTGGATCCACATCCTTTAGACTAGTCCCAGTGTGGATTAAAAAGAAAATCAAGTTTTTAGATAATAAGGAAAACTTAGTCCCTATAAAGGTCCCCTGAGCATGTGGTCTGAGGCCTCCTAGAAGATACACTTGCCTTCTTCAAATTAGAAAACAGTTTGTCACACATAAAGTCATTCAAATGGGGAAATTTTTTTCAGTGTCCCTGTCAATAGTGGGCACATTTTTTTCCGCAAAACATCTTCATACCATAGGTTATCTGCTTCAACGTGCAGTCAAATTTCCTCTAGGCTACTATGCCTAAAAAACGCTCCAAATTTCTTTAATGAATCTTTGCCAACATAAGGGCAACCCAAATTGAATATATAACATAGTAGGACAAGCAATTACAAATAAAAATATTTCTCCACGTTTGCCTTTGCAAAACTTTTGTGTTCCAAATTTTTCTCCTTCTTTCTTTTTTTCCCTCCTCCCCAGATAGCAAGCAAAGCAATACAGGTTAAACTTGTGCAATTCTTCTAAGCATATTTCCCTATTCATCATGCTGCACAAGAAAAAATGAAACAAGAAGGGAAAAAACAACTAAACAAACAACAACCCCCCAAAAAGCGAAACTACTATATTGTGATCCATATTCAGTATCCATAATTCTCCCTGTGGATGTGGATGGTTCTTTCCATACAAGTCTACTGGAATTAGGAAATTAATATCTTTAAAAATACTTAGAAAAGTCATCAGTTGTAGGACCTTGATGAGAAAGGAGGCTTTGGTGTTATCTCTATTACATAAATTTTCCTTTAAAAAGAAATAATTTTAAGATTTTGATCTAAAAATCAAGTAAGAAATCTGTTTTCAAATTGGACATGTAAAAAGTGGATAGAGCACCAGCCCTGAAGTCAGGAGGATCTGAGTTCAAATCTGACCTCAGATGCTTAACACTTCCTGGCTGTGTGACCCTGGGCAAGTCACTTAATCCCAATTGCCTCAGCAAAAATAAATAAATAAATAAAAATAACTACATATTTATAAATATATATATATATATATATATATATAAATTGTTAGCAGAAACCAATATGAATAACTTCTGTGACATTTTCATTTTCTTCCTCATCATAGACTGAAAATATATTTTGAAGCTACTTACCCATTATCTAGTAAATAATTTTCATTTCATTTGTGTAATGTTTTTTGTTCCAAAATTGAACTTTAATCAGAACTTGGCTGCTAATGTATATCCTTACCTGGAGTTTAACTACAATGAAATAACAGAAGCATATCAAGCTATCTCACTTTCTTTTGACACAGATTAATTTTGCCCTAAGCATAAATAACACCAAAATCCTCCCCCTTGTTTTTTAAGATAGACTCATTGATGGCACAATACTAGGCACAGAGTAAGCGCTTAGTAAACATTTATTGATTGATTAATAGACATGAATATTGATATTTTTCCTGGTGATGTAATTCAATAATTCATTTTTATCTGCTTTCATTTCACTGCAATTATAAAAAATAAACCACTAGTAGCACAAGATGTAAATTTCTAGTATCTAGGAAAGAACTGATATTTCATAGTATGGGTCATGACTTGCACTGCATGTGCATTTAAAAAGTATCAATAGTACTACTATGAATTCCAAGCTATAAACTATTCAATGGAAAAATATGATTCTTTAAAGTTAGAATAATAGAGAGCCAAGATGATAGAGTATAGGAAGCACTACAACTAAACTTTCCCAACATTCTCCTACAAAGAATTTTCAAATTACATCCCAAATAGAATTATGTATAGCAGAGAAAATAAAGGTTCAGGTGAGACATTTTCGCACCCTCAAAAAACTTGGAAATTCAAAATAGATCTATGAAATTGGGGTTCCAGGAGGTTGCTCTAGCTGTAGATATTAGAGACAGTGACAGAGCAGCTTAGGGAGCTCTCAAACCAGATATAGTAAGGAAACTGGACAACCGGTCAGAAAGAGGCTAAAGGGAACTTCTATGTTAGCACTAAGCACAAAAAATGGCATTATTTGCCAATTTTATGGCCTGTACTCACTTAAGGGTTACAGATCCAGGATGGAGAAGAATGCTTTCATTTACAAAGGAGTAAAGGCCCTGAGAAGCATTATTACTTGAAGTTACAAGGGAGTAGAGACTCTTGGGATCAGTATCATATGTGGCTACAACACATCAAGTACCTTCCTGCATCCTAACTAGTCAGAGAATGGTAAAGAGCAAATCTCTTTACCAAAATCACACTATTTTAGAAGCACCAAATACTTCCAAACCCCTAGTTTTGAAAACAGCAGTATAACAAAATCTGCTTGGGAGAGGACCCAATTCTATTATCATCCTAGGGAATAGCACCCAACTTTAATTTATAAAATTCAAAATTAAAAAGTAGGCTAAAAATGAATAAACAACAAAAAAGAACTTGACCATTAAAAGATATTATGATGTGCAGATGACATGATGGTATACTTAGAGAACCCTAGAGACTCAATTAAAAAACAACTAGAAACAATTCACAACTTTAGCAAAGTTGCAGGATTCAAAATAAATCCACATAAATCATCAGCATTCTTATATATTACTAACAAAGTTCAGCAGCAAGAGATACAAAAAGAAATTCCATTCAAAATAACAGATGATAGCATAAAATATTTGGGAATCTATCTGCCAAGGAAAAGTCAGAACTATACGAACTAAACTACAAAACACTTTCCACACAAATAAAATCAGACCTAGTCAATTGGAAAAACATTAAGTGCTCATGGGTAGGCAGAGCGAATATAATAAAAATGACAATACTACACAAACTAATCTACTTATTTAGTGCCAAACCAATCAAACTCCCAAGAAATTATTTTACAGATCTAGAAAAACAGTAGCAAAGTTCATTTGGAAGAACAAAAGGTCAAGAATTTCAAGGGAATTAATGAAAAAAAAGGCAGATGAAGGGGGCCTTGCTGTACCAGATCTAAAACTATATCATAAAGCAGCGGTCATCAAAACCATTTGGTACTAGCTGAGAAATAGAGCAGTAGATCAGTGGCATAGGATAAGATATCAGGATAATTTAGGTAATAACTTTAGCAATTTAGTTTTTGATAAACCCAAAGACCCCAGCTTTTGGGATAAGTACTCACTATTCAGCAAAAATCGCTGGGAAAATTGGAAACTAGTGCTGAAGAAATTAGGGCTTGACCCACACCTAACACCACATACCAAGATAAGATCTAAATGGGTTCATGATCTAGATATAAAGAGTGATATTGTAAGCAAATTAGAGGAACATAGGATAGTTTACTTCTCAGACCTGTGGAGATGGAATAAATTTATGTCCAAAGAAGATCTGGAACTCTTAATTGAACACCAGATAGATAATTTTGATTATATTAAGTTAAAAAGTTTCTGTACAAACAAAACTAATGCAGACAAGATTAGGAGGGAAACATCAAATTGGGAAATCATCTTTACATTTAAGGGTTCTGATAAAGGCCTCATTTCTAAAATATATAGAGAATTGTCTCATATTTATAAGAATTCAAGCCATTCTCCAACTGATAAAAGGTCAAAGGATATGAACAGACAATTTTCAGATGATGAAATTAAAACTATTTATAATCATATGAAAAGGTGCTCCAAATCACTATTGATCAGAGAAATGCAAATTAAGACAATTCTGAAGTACCACTACACACCTGTCAGATTGGCTAAAATGACAGGAAAAGATAATGACGAATGCTGGAGGCGATGTGGGAAGGCTGGAACACTGATGAATTTTTGGTGGAGCTGTGAATGGATCCAGCCATTCTGGAGAGCAATTTGGAGCTATGCTCTAAAAGTTGTCAAACTGTGCATACCCTTTGACCCAGCAGTGTTTCTACTGGGCCTATATCCCAAAGAGATCTTAGAGGAGGGAAAGGGACCCACATGTGCAAGAATGTTTGTGGCAGCCCTTTTTGTAGTGGCTAGAAACTGGAAACTGAATGGATTCCCATCAATTGGAGAGTAGATGAATAAATTATGGTATACGAATGTTATGGAATATTATTGCTCTGTAAGAAACGACCAGCAAGATGATTTCGGAGAAGCCTGGAGAACTTGCATGAACTGATGCTGAGTGAAATGACCAGAACCAGGAGATCATTATACACGGCAACAACAATACTATATGATGATCAATTCTGATGGACATGGCTCTCTGCAACAATGAAATGTTTCAAACCAGTTCCAATTGTTCAGTGAAGAAAGCCATATGCACCCAGAGAGAAGGATGTGAAATGTGGACCACAACATAATATTTTCATGCTCTCGATTGATGTTTGCTTACATTGTGTTTCCTTTTTCTGATTCTTCTTTCTTGTAGATACGATTTTTCTTGCACAACAATGATAAGTGTGGAAATATGTATACATATATTCAATTTGTCAAGTATTTTAACATAATTAACATGTAATGGATATCCTGCCATCTAGGGGAGGAGTGGGGAGTGGGGAAAAAATTTGTAACAGAAAGCTTTGTAAAGGTCAGTGTTGAAGAATTACCCATACATATGTTTTGCAAATAAAAAGTTTTAATTAAAAAAAAGATATTATGATGACAAGAAAAATCGAAACACAAACACAAAAGAAAGTGATGCTAAAACAGCTACAGGCAAAGCATTGAGGGGAAAATATATAATAGGTATTAATCCAAAAAGAATTAGTAGAAAAATTTTAAAAACATTTAAAGAATCAAAGAGAAGCAAAGGAAAAATTTAATATACAGTAAAAAGTCAAGAAATTGACTGGAAAAATGACCAAAAAACAAAATTCATAAAAGAACCCGACCATAGAAATTTACTATGTGACAGGGAAGATCAAAATACATATTCAAAGGAAGAAAACAATAGAAAATTAGTTATATGTTGGGGTGGAGGCACAATGATGGAGAAAAAGCAGGGATGAACCTTATTCTTTCAAATTTCTCCAAACAACTTTAAATTATGCCTCAATATAAATTCTGGTGCAACAGAAACTACAAAAGGTTGGGGCAAAACAATTTCCAATATAGGTCATGTCACAGGAAGCCAACAGATCTTGGAGGCAACTGATTCAACCACAAGCAGCTACTACTTCTAAAGCTTTCAGCTCACAGATGGTAAGAGGATTGGACAACTGGTCAGAAGATTTTAGGGATCATTTTGCTGAGAGTGGATTCAGAATTCTGGTGCATTACCCATACTCAGTCACAGTACTGAATCACAATCCAACGGCAAAGAGGAGCATTGATACACCAGTTTATAGACACAAGGTAGCAGGGACTCTAGTCATAGTTCTAAGGTGGAAAAAATTGATTGTGATTGTTCAAAGCCAGAGTACAGGACAGTAGAGAACTAAATACCTTATCTTAGATCATACTACTTTGACAAAACTGAAAATTTATAGACCCTCTGATATAGCTCTTGAAAACAAAATTGGTCAAGTGGAAAAAAGATGTACAACTAAAAAAGAGAATGAGCCAAATGGAAAAGGAGTTATAAAAGCTCACTAAAAGAAATAAATTTTTGTAGCAAAAGGTTATTGTTCTAAGAGAAATGATAAGCAGGCTGATTTGAGAAAAAGGCTGTAAAGACTTACATAAACTGATGCTGAGTGAAGTGAGCAGAATTAGGAGAACGTTGTACATAGCAACAGCAAGATTATGTGATGTTCAAATATGATAGAATTAATTCTCAGCAATGTGGTGATCCAAGACAATTCAAAATCCATTTGGGATGGAAAACGTCATCCACAACTAGAGAAAAAAATTGTGGTACTCATGGGTATGCCGAGCAAATATAATAAAAATGATTATTTACTTAATTTACTTATTTAGCGCCATACCAATCAAACTCCCAAGAAATTATTTTACAGATCTAGAAAAAATAGTAGCAAAGTTCATCTGGAAGAACAAAAGGTCAAGAATTTCAAGGAAATTAATGAAAAAATGCTGATGAAGGTAGCCTAGCTGTGCCAGATCTAAAACTATATTATAAAGCAGTGGTCATCAAAACCAGTTGGTACTGGCTGAGAAATAGAGCAGTCGATCAATGGCATAGGATAGAATCACAGTTCAAACTAGGCAATAACTATAGCAATTTAGTGTTTGACAAACCCAAAGACCTCAGCTTTGGGGATAAGAACTCACTATTTGATAAAAACTACTGGGAAAATTGAAAACTAGGATGGAAGAAATTAGGGCTTGACCCACACCTAACACCACATACCAGGATAAGATCTAAATAGGTTCATGATTTAGACATAAAGAATGATATTAAAAGCAAATTAGAGGAACATAGAATAGTTTACCTCTCAGACCTGTGGAAAAGGAAGGAATTTGTGTCCAAGGAAGAACTGAAACTCTTAACCGAACACCAGAGAGAAAATTTTGATTATATTAAGTTAAAAAGGTTTTGTACAAACAAAACTAATGCAGACAAGATTAAGAGGGAAGCAATAAATTGAGAAATCATCTTTATCTTTAAGGGTTCTGATAAAGGCCTCATTTTTAAAATATATAGAGAAATGACTCATATTTTGAAGAATTCAAGCCACTCTCCAATCGATAAATGGTCAAAGGATATGAACAGACAATTTTCAGATGATGAAATTAAAACTATTTCTAGTCATATGAAAAGGTGCTCTAAATCACTGTTAATCAGAGAAATGCAAATTAAGACAACTCTGAGGCACCACTACACATCTGTCAGATTGGCTAAATGACAGGAAAAGATAATGACGAATGTTGGAGGGGATGTGGGAAGGCTGGGACACTGATGCATTGTTGGTGGAACTGTGAACGGATCCAGCCATTCTGGAGAGCAGTTTGGAACTATGCTCAAAAAGTTATCAAACTGTGCATACCCTTTGACCCAGCAGTGTTTCTATTGGGCCTATATCCCAAAGAGATCTTAAAGAAAGGAAAGGGACCCACATGTGCAAAAATGTTTGTGGCAGCCCTTTTTGTAGTGGCTAGAAACTGGAAACTGAAGGGATGCCCATCAATTGGAGAATGGCTGAATAAATTATGGTATATGAATGTTATGGAATATTATTGTTCTGTGAGAAACGACCAACAGGACGATTTCAGAGAGGCCTGGAGAAACTTGCACGATCTGATGCTGAGTGAAACGAGCAGAACCAGGAGATCATTATACACGACAACAACAATACTATATGATGATTAATTCTGATGGACATGGCTTTCTTCAACAATGAAATGTTTCAAACCAGTTCCAATTGTTTAGTGATGAAGAAAGCCATCTACACCCAGGGAATGTCCTGTGGGATCTGAGTGTGGACCACAACATAGCATTTTCACACTCTCTATGGATGTTTGCTTGCATTTTGTTTTCCTTCTCAGGTTTTTTTTTCTTGTAGATTCGATTTTTTTTTGTACAAGATAACTGTATAGATATGTATACATATATTCGATTTGTAATGTCTTTTAACATAATTAACATGTGTCAGACTTCCTGCTATCTAGGAGAAGGGGTGGGGCGAAGGAGGGAAAAATTTGTGACAGAAAGCTTTGCAAGGGTCAATGTAGAAAAATTACCCATGCGTATGTTTTGCAAATAAAAAGCTTTAATTAAAAAAAGGAAAAAAAAGAAAATTGTGGAGATTTGATGTGGTTCAAAGCTTAATATTTTAATCTTTTTTGCTTTATTTTTTCTCATAGTTTTTTTCACTTTTGATCTGATCTTTCTTGTTCAACATGACAAAACTGTAAATATGTTTAAACATATTGTGCATGTATACATATGGAACCCATATCAGAATGTTTATTGTCTTGAGAATGGAGAAATAAAGAAGGGAAAATTTTTGGAACACAAAATCATACAAAAATGAATGCTAAAATTATCTTTCCATGTATCTAAGAGAATAAAATACTACTGAGGAAAATAATTTTTGAAAACTAGAATTGAGCAAGTAAAAGTTAATGACTCCATGACACATCAAAAAGCAATCTAAAAAACAAAAGAATGAAAAAATAAAAGAAAATGTGAAATTTCTCACTGGAAAAACAACTGACCTAGAAAATGGATCCAGGAGGGATCATTTAAGAATTTTTGGACTACCTGAAAATTATGATCAAAGAAAGAGCTTAGACATCATCTTTCAAAAAATTATCAAGGAAAAGTGCCCTGATATCTTAAAAACAGAGAGCAAAATAGAAATTGAAAGATCAATCTTTCACCTCTTAAAAGAGATTCCAAAAAGAAAACTCTCAGAAATATTATAGCAAATTCCAGAGTTCGCAGTCAAGGAAAATATATTGCAAGAAACAATTCAAATACTGAGGAGCAACAATCAAGATCACATATGATTTATCAGATGCTACTTTAAAGGAGCATAAAAATATAATATTCCAGAAGTCAAAGGAATTAGGTTTACAATCAAGAATCAATTACCCAGCAAAACAAAATATAATTCTTCCTTGGGAGGAGGGGGCAGGAATGGACATTTAGTAAAATACAGAGCTTTCAAGCATGCCTGATTAAAAGACCAGAACTGAATAGAAAATTTGCCTTTCAAATACAAGACTCAAGAGGAGCATAAAAAGGAAAATAAAGAGAAAACAAGAGATTCAATTTTTAAAAACTGTTTGCATTCCTACATAGAACAATGATTTATATAAATCCTAAAGTATTTTTCATTATTAAACAGTTAAGAGGAATAAAGATAGAGGGCATGGGAGTAAATTATTTGGGGGTGACTTAAAAAAATAAAATTAAAGGATAAGAAGGAGGAATATACTGGGAGAGGGGGCAGGCAGAGGTAGAATGGAATAAATTATTTCAAATAAAAAGATGTGTGAAAGAGCTTTTCCTTTAGAGAGGGCAAAAAGGGATATGGGGGAAGGGAGAGTGTTTCAAACTTACTCTAACTGGAATTGTCTCAAAGAGTGAATAACATATACAACTCAGTAAGGTAGAAATCTACCTTAGCATATGGGAAAGTAGGAGAGAAAGGTGAATTACAGAACATGGGGCTGATAGAAGGAAGGGAGAACTGGGGGAGGTGGTAGTCAAAAGCAAACAACTTCTCATGATGGGTAGAATTAAAGGAGAGAGAAAATAGGATAAATGGGTGGAAAGAATAAAAGGAAATATATAGCATTAATGACTGTGGGAAAAATATACAGAAAATCTCTTTTATCAAATATACAGAGAACTAAGTCAAAATTATAAGAATGTATTTCCTAAGGTAAAAGGCTATGACCTAGCAGTTTTCAAGTGAAGTAATCAAAGCTATTTACAACCATATGAAAAATGCTCTAAATACTTACTCATAGAGGAATGGCAATTAGAAATACTCTGAGGTACTAACATACACTTGTCAGATTGGCTAAGATGACAGAAAAGGAAAATGACAAATGATAGAAGGTATGTGTGAAAATTAAGACACTAAGGCAATTAGTGGAGTTATATAAACTGCTCCCACAATTCTCTAAAGCAATTTGGAACTAAGTCCAAAAGCTATGAAATCATGCATATTCTTTGACCCAGGAATACCAATACTAAATCTGTGTCCCAAAGATACTTTAAGGGGGAAAGGGGAGACGGGAAGGACCTATATACACAAAATATTGATGATAGCTCTTTTAATTGTAGCAAATAATTGAAAATTGAGTGGATGCCTATTAATTAGGAAATGACTGAATAAGTTATAGTATATTATTGTGATAGAATGCTATTGTGCTATAAAAAATAACAAGCAGTCTGATTTCAGAAAACCTTGAAAAAACTAATATGAACTCATGCAAAGTGAAATAAATAGAACCAGAACAGTGTACACAATAAGAGCAATATTGATGATAAACAGTAAATGACTTAGCTATTCTTAAGAATGCAAAGTTCTAAAACAATTCCCAAAAGACATGCAAAATGCTATCCATCTCCAGAAAAACGGTTGACGGAGTCTGGGAGCAAGTCAAAGCATACTTTTTTAAAAACTTTATTTTTGTGGGGGAAAAAAGGAAAGGGACCTGTCAGGTTTTTTTTATGTGGCTGATATGGAAATACAATTTCCATAAACTTCATATGTATAATTTATATCAAATTGCTTGCCTTCTCAGTAAGAAGGAAAGGACTAAGGGAAAGAATTTATAGTACAAAATTTTAGAAAACAAATGTTAAAAATTGCTTTAACATGTAATTGAAGGAAAACAAAATAACAAATATCTTTTTTTAATTGTATTTCTTATTCTGAACTTAAGAAATAAAACAAGCATTTTTGTAATATAGTGGAACAGAGAAGGGAAAAGATGATTGCAACTTAGATTGCAAATCTATTATATACAATATGTTATTCCTTTTAAATACATAATAGTCTTTTTTTCCTTTTCTTCTTTACCCCTCACCCTAGAGATGGTTACCATTAGACACAAATATGTGTGTATATGTGTGCATACATATATATGTATATATATAAACATTCTATACATATTTCTATTTATCAGTTCTTTCTCTGCATGCAGAGAGCATTTTCTTTTGTGGTTTTTTGTATCTGATTTGGGTATTTATAATAGTCAAAATTGTTTATGCACTCAATTATTTTCTTAAAAAATATTATTACTGTATGCAAAATTCTCATGGTTCCCATCTCACTTTTTGATTTTGTATAAGTCTACTCATGTTATTATAAGACCATTGAATTCAACATTTCTTATAGCAGAGTAATATTTAATCATGATCACATAATACAACTTGTTTAGCTATTTTTAAAAAGAAAAAAGTGAGTTATATTGGGCAAAAAATACTTAGTAACTAAAATTAAAAGTATTTAGGGGAATTTTTCTAAGCATAAAACAGTATGACATCTTGAATATTCTGTTTTATAGTATCTGTTCTGCGTTGGATCTGGCACAGGCCAATCCCTTGATAGTTTAGATTCAATGATGAATAAAATGAAACATTCCAAATCTATTCAACAATTAACAAAAAGGGATTTACTTAATAATAGTAGAAAAGAATAGAAGTTTAAAAAGGCATTAATTTGATTCTAAGTGAAGCTCCCTTGCTAGAGCTACCCACAGAAATCCACCAACCAATGCTCCTTATAACTGCTATGTTCTGAGGCTAAACTTTTAGTCCCCTGAGGAACCAAGTCTCCAGGAATATTTCACTATGTTTTAGGGGGAAAAACAAGCCAATTTGTATAAAAGGAGTTAGAATATTGTTTCCATCACAGTATCAAAAGGATCTTCATTGTACTTTCAACATGAGTGGTTCAATTACTATCTCCTTTTATTCATTTCTATATCCGCTTCAAAATTATCTTAAGCCTCTTGAATTTCTCCCATATGTGGAAACCTTCCGAATATACACATGTCTATAAGTTACTAAATATAGCTTCCATTATCTTTTAGGAGAACATTCACTTATTCTCATAGAATTGGCCTGAAATAAAATCTAATAAGTAGATAATATAGACTCACATGATCAGAGAAGTGCTATGTGACATGTCTATGACATAGCCATTTTGACATCAATTATCTCTTTACTCAGTAAGTCTACACTCTTCTACCTAAGTGAAGACCAGAAGTAAAGATAATGAATAAGTAAATCCTAAACAAATTCATTCAAATTAATTCTCAAGAGGGGAAAGTGGCACTAGTCTAAAAAAGCATTAGACATGCCTTATATAAGAAATGTTTGAAAATAATGGTCTGCATTTTCTACTTCTTAACATTATCTCAATCTGAATAATTCTCTCCTATTTTTTCTAATGTCAGATTAACAGTAATTTTTAAATATCAAATAGGAAAAAGCTGTGCATATATGAGTTTTCTCTCATGATGATAAGAATAAGAAATCATTTTTTAAAACCCAATGTGGCCTAATCATTTTAATTTAAAATTCTGGCTAATATGTTTTATTTATAATGTTCATTCTATATGATATGGATAAGTTTTATAGCTTTTTGCAAGTATAACTTAGAAATGGAAGATGTGCTGTTTTCAAAATGCCCAGATTCAGTATGCTTTGGAAGACAAGATAATTGTAAATAAGAGCTTAATCAACTGTTGTGAAATGAGTTTCTCATTATTCCCCTGACCTGTCTCTACAGCAGTTCACCAGAGCAGTGTTTTTAATACTCCCTCCACTCTAAATGTGTCACACTTCTTGAAAGCATTAGATATTTAAAACCAAGGTATTCACCTTTTCCATGAAAATTCTAATCAGATCTAATTTTTTCACACTAGTTGTGTAACAAGAATAATGATGTTTAAACCAGATCACTTACTTCCCTCCTCTCACATACAACTCTGCAGGACCTTGGCACTTTATTAAAAGGATGGTTTTCAAATATCTGTTTTTAGATCTTACAAATGTTCCATCAGAATTTCAGTAATTATCAAATTCCAAACCATGGAAGTGGGTTTCATGTAGAAGTGACATCTCCTGAGACTTAATAGTTACATAAAACTCTTCGTTAGAATTCTATTCCCTTTGATATATTTTATGGTAATTATCCAGGTGACCAAGTAAAAATTTCACCAAAATTAATCCTCAAGGATTTGGATTGGAGAGTATATGCATGAAAAAATATTTTCAGAAACTCTACCAATTTCAGATAATGAAGTAAAAAATTAGGAGAATAAGGTTAGTTTGGTGAAGAGTTCCTAATATCTGCAAGAGGATATTTTTCATTACAAATTCAAAGTGTTAAATTATTATACCATAAACAATGGACATCCTGTATAGTCTCACACCATTTCTTTGAACAGTTTTCAACTAGAATCAAAACTGATGATTCTTATACTAAGAGCAAACCTTACAAAATGCACATTGGACATTCAGGTGGATATGAAGGGAAAATAGTGGAACCTTAGACCCCAAGTCACAAGGCTATGTAAGGAAAGAAAATGCATCTAGCCTCATAAAGGAGAGACACAAATCTTAGGGTACCCTAAAGTTACTAATAGGGAAGCCACTGGAAGAGAAAGGCAGAGCTAAACCAGTGAAGAGTTTACCAGGAAGTGTAATGGAATAATTATTCTTGCTATCTAAATATTAAGCCAACTAGTTTTCATTTGCTATTTTATCAATATCAGAACCCTGGTGCAAAATTCCCTGTCCTTGTATTTCAACTAACTCTCCTCATCATTCTACTAATGCTCAAATACGAAGTTAACAAAAGTCAAAATAGTTTCTTCATAATAATCATCCCTATCATATAGCAATTCAATTAATTCAATGCTTTTACCATATACAGTGATTAGGATACAATTTTTTAAAATGAAACAAACTCTTTTCCAAGAGATACTTACATTCAATTTGGTGAATACAGTTTATAAACAAGTAAATGAATACATAATAATTTGAGGAGGAATGGATCACTGATTTATTTATTTTATTTTTAATTTATAGAATAAAAGAAGCATTTCCATGATAGAGTACAATAAAAAGATCATGAAATTGCAAATATGCTATGCATAACTTGCAATTCCTTTCAAATATACAACAAAACAACATGTAAATTTCTATTTTCTTCTTTCTCCCCAACCTAGAGATAACTACCTTAAAATAAATAGGTATATATAGTACATATATATATATATATATACATATATATATATGTATATATATGTATACATATAGTACATATATATGTGTGTGTGTGTGCAAAATCAATTTATACATAATTCTATTCATCAGTTTTCTTTTTTCTGGATGTAGATAGCATCCTGCTGCATATGTCTATTATAGCTAATTTGGCTGTTTGTAATAGTCAAAATAACTTATTTGCTTAATGGTCTTAGAACAATATTGCTGTTACTATATACAATATTTTCTTGGTTCTATTCATTTTGCTCTTCATTATTTTATGCAAGTGTTTCCATGTTTTTCTAAAATCATTGAGCTCATAGTTTCTTATAACATAATAGAATTCCATCACAATTACATACAACTTGTTCAGCCATTCCCCAATTGATGAGCATCTCTGCAACTTCCAGTTCTTTGTCACAATAGAGAAAATGCAAAAAATATCTTGCAACATATAGGTTCTTTTCCTTTTTTCCTAATTATCTTTAGATAGACCAAATAGTGGTACTACTGAGTTAATGGCTATAGGTAGATTAATAACTCTTTGAGCATCATTTCTGATTACTCTCCAAAATGCTTGGATGATTTTACAATTCCACCAACAATGACTTGGTGACCCAATTTTTCTACATCCTAAGATTCATTACTTTCCCCTTCTATCATTTTAGCTAATCTGTTAGTATAAGATATCTCAATGTTATTTATATTTGCATTTCTGTAATTAATAATGATTTGAATTTCATTACAAATTATATTCTTCCAAGTTTGCTTTACTACAATTTTGGTGGAATTTTTTGACTGGAAAATATGATTTCTCTAGTGTAATGAGCTGCATGTTAAGAAATTCCTCTCTCAATGAAGATCTATACTGCTGTGCAAAATTATTGTCCTATACTGAGACATCAGTTACTTGCTAGGTATCAAATAACCAGTAGATGTCAAAGGCAGGACTTGAATCCAGATCTTTCTAAATCTGAGGCCAGCTCTCTTTATATTGCTTCTATACTAGAGTTACAATGCATTTTTTTCAGAAATATTTTATGCATTGTAAATACCTTGTGCTTATAGCTAGCAGGAATGCACATGGCCATCTGGGGGCCGCATGGCTGAGCAATGGGTGTGGCATAATAGTGTTGGTAAGACAATGAAACGCTGCAAAAACACCGTGAGACGAGGAGTATAGAGCCTAAGTCTCGTGAAAGATGTTTTGCACACGGCCCACAACCTGCAGGCACTGCACACGGCTCGCGGGCCAGCGTCCTATCATAACAGGTCAGCTCAGACCGGAGACCTTTCGGGATGGAACATGATTGGTTCACTGTGGCATAGGCGGGGAAGGACAAAGAGGAGATAAAAAGAGACTGCACAGAGAGACTCGCTCTCTCTGACGGCTATTAAGATAGATAAATCTTGGACTCATTTGATAAGATCTGGGGAGATTTAGAAATGGTTTACTTGCTAATGCTCCACTTTTCAGCACCATTTCTATTCAGTTTGAATTCATGGAACATGAACATGATGTCGCCTTCAAGATAAACTGATCACCTGAAATTTCACCATTATGTTGATTAGTTTGACTTTGGCTAATCAATACCTCAACTCCTTCACCTCTTCTCTCCTTTGCTGGCAGTGCAGAGGGTGAATAACTAAATTCCTTATAAAACTCCTTTGTAAAGGGCTGAGATCTGAACTCTCCATTTGCTATCCACAGATCTGCTTGTTTTCAGTATCATGTCCCCATGCTGGGTATTCCTTGAGGGACCTGCCCCACCCTTTCACTTTCCAAATTCCTCTTGTATTTCATCTTCCCTTATTAGATTATAAATTCCTTGAAGTCATATACTGGTTTTCTTTTTCTTATTTGTATCTTCAACACATAGCACTGTGCCTGACACATACTTAATAAATATTTATTGGATTGAATTGAAATGAAAGTGAGTTATTTTCATTTGTCATCAAAATTCTATAGGGGGGGCGGAGCCAAGATGGCGAACTGCAGACAGTGTTCTCTGTGAGCTCCTGAGACCTTCCCTCAGACCCAGACAAATTGAGCCTCCAAACTGGTTCTGGAGTGAGGGCGCCACCAAACACTTGGACTACAACACACTTCTATCAAATATCTACTTTGAAAGAACTTCTGAGGTCAATTTTAGACGGGCAGGGGATTGAGCAGCTCCCGGCGCTCAGACGCCAGGGTGCAGCCGGGGTGCAAGTCCGGGGCTGGGAAGGACCAGTAGATTTTAGGCTGCCAGGAAGTCCCTGGGAGATGTTTGGGTCACTTTGCTCTGCTTGTGGGCAGGTGCTTCGGCAGGTCTACCTTTGATAAAGGGTGGATTGAGAGCAGCTGAAAGTGTGGTCCTAGTGCGGATCTAGCCACATCAGCCCCAGACAGGAAGTCAACTCGGCAAATTGCCCCAGGGCAAATTGAAATCTCAGCAGCGGCTGCTGCTGCTCTGCAGAATTCCCTGCTGTTGACTGATACCTAAGCTAAACATCATGAGCAAGAAGAAGAGAGCTCTCACCATAGACAGCTTTTACGGAGAGAAACTAGAGCAGTCCCCCAGATCCTGAGATTCTGTAAACAATCCCAGATAAAGCCACAAAGGTGGACTTAAGCTGGTCTCCCTTTCAGAAGGCTTACCTGGAAGATTGCATAAAGAATCTCAAAAGAGAGCTAGAAGAAGATTGGGGAAATAAATTGAGAGCAGTGCAAGAAGGAAATATCGCCCTGCAACAGAGATGTGAAAAATTGGAAAATAAGTCTGGTGAATTGGAAAAAGACAACAATTCACTGAAAAACAAAATTAGTGAATTGGAAAAAGACAACAATTCACTGAAAAACAAAATTGGTGAATTGGAAAAAGTCACCAAATCACAAATAAAAATAGTGAATTGGTAAAAGATAACAATTCACTGAAAAACAAAATTCTATACTGGGGTTTGCTTTGTATGCAATTTTATTACATTAATCACCATTATTATATCTAAACTGAATCAGTACCACTTGACTAACATATAACAACTATACTTCCTATTCAGTGTTAGGAGGAAATTGACTTATACTAAAGAAAAGCACAGTGTAGTTAAGATGGTGGAGTGAGCAGCAAATCACTGCTACTCTCCCATAGTCATCTGCAAAGAAACATAAAATAGCATCCACAAAGCAAATACTAGAACAGCAGGACCAACCAAAATTCAGAGTAAAACGATATTTTAGCCCAAGTTGCTTGAAAGATTGTCAAGAAAAGTCTACCTCACTTGGGCAAAAGAGGAATACAGTCCAGGACAGGAAGTGTCTCAGAAAGTTAGCAGTAAGCTCCACTTTAGCAAGCCATCAGGAGATCCTGAACCCCAAAGCAGTGGAGCAAGCAAACCCCAATATGAGGACCCCACACACACTTGCCTCAGCATAACCAGGGAAATAGAAAGATTCCAACTCCCAAGAACCACCAGGTGCTTCAGCATAGTCCTGTACAAGCCAGCAACCCCCCACTCTAATTCCTCAGGAAAGCACCTTACACAAGGGTCTCCCAGAGTCTCAGAGAAACATCCATGTACTACGCATAGCCAGAACCTCCAGCCCAGACACAATAAGCCTGAAGTAATGCCCCTTCCATCCCAGGAGCAGAGCTCAAATTTAAAAGGAAAAGACCCAAAAAATGAGCAAAAAAATAAAAAACAAAATAAAAAAATAAAAATCATTGTGTTTATTATGTAGGCTTTCTTAGAATGGAAATTCATTGCTTTATATTTTGAATCCTCTTTCATGTTCTGCTGTGCATCTGACAAATTTTTTAAAATAAAATAATTTTTTAAAACTACCAAAAATATCTGATCATAAAAATGTATTATGGTACAGGGAAGTTCAAGATACAAACTCAAAAGAGAGCAACAATGTGAAAATACTTATGGGTAGTACCACATAGGAAAATAGAAAATCATCTTAAGCCCAGAAAAAAAACTATGAAAGAGCTCAAAAAAGGAGCTTAATATTCATGTAAGAGAAGTAGAAGAAAAGTTGGGAAAAGAAATGAGAATGATGCAAGAGAATTATGGGGAAAGAGTGAACAATTTGGAAGAAGAAAATAACTGCTTAAGAAGCAGAATTGGTCAAATGCAAAAGGAGGTTCAAAAATCCACTAAAGAAAACAACTTTTAAAATTGGCTAAATGAAAAAGTACAAAAGCTAACTGAGGAAAACAACTCTTTAAAAGTTAGACATTGGTAAGTGTAAGCTAGTAACTATAAAACATCAGGAATCAAACAAATTGAAAATATTGAAAAAATAGAAGAAAATGTAAAATGGGAAAAATAATTGACCTAGAAAATAGATCCAGGAGAGACAATATCAGAAACATTGGGCTATCTGAAAGCCATCATCAAAAGGAGGACCTGGGCAGTATCTTTCAAGAAATTATTAAGGAAAACTGCCCTGATATCCTGGAATAAAAAGCAAAATAATCATTAAAAGAATCTACCAAAGAAATGCCAAAATTTAAAAAAAAATCTTCCAAGGAACATTATAGCCAAGTTACAGAATTATCATATCAAAAATAAAATACTTCAAATGGCCAGAAAGAAACAATTCAAACATCAGGGAGCCACAATCAATATTTACACAGAACATGTTGCAATATTAGGGATTGGAGGTCATGGAATATGCTATTCTGGAAGGCAAAAGTTCTAGGACTAAAACCAAAAATTAAGCATAATATATCAAGGGAGAGGGGACAATGTGATTCAATGAAATAGAAGGATTTCAAGCTTTCATAAGAAGAAGACCAAAAAAAAAAATTTATCTCCAATAACAAAACTAAAGAGAAGACCAAAAAGAAAAAAAAAAACATGAGGGATCCAATGGAGTTGAACTGTTAACATCTTTTCATAAAAAGATGTTATTCGTAATTCTTAAAAATTGTACCACTACAATTAGTACAGCTAAAAGGAATACACATAGACATAGAACTACAAGTATAAAGTGAATCTGAGGGAAATAAATTTTAAAATAAGTAAGGGATAAGAAAGAAAATAACCTTGTACAGAAGGAAGGGAGAGGCATAATGGACTAAATTATTTCACATGAAGAGTGCACAGAACCTATTACAGCAGAAGGGTAATGGGCAGCACTTGAATCTTATTCTTATCAATATTGGCTCAAAGAGGGAATCGTATATACAATCAGTTGAATATATAAATCTATCTTAACCAACAGGCAAGTAGGAGAGGAAGAGATTAAGTAAAGGATTACAGAAGAGAGGTCAGATTGGAGGGAGCAGAAGACAGAAGCAAAACACTGATGGGGAGGGAAGGGTGAACGTACAAAGACAAACAGGAGGAAAAATAGAATGGAGAGAATTACACAATTAGTGATAATAACTGTGAAGGCGAATAGGATGAACTCTCCCATAAAATGGAATCAGATAGCAGAATGGATGAAAAAGAAGAATAGTATATGTTGCTTACAGAGTTGACACATTAAAGGAAAGATGCTGGGGCAGAATCTGTTATGCTTCAATTGAAGCAAAAAAAAAAAGCAGGGTAGCAATTATGATTTCAGACAAAGTAAAAACAAAAATAGACCTAATTAAAAGAGATAAGGAAGGAAGGTATATCTTAGTAAAAAGTACTATAGAAAATAAAGCAATATCCATAGTAAACATATATGCATCAAGTGGTATAGCATCCAAATTTTTAAATAAGAAGTTAGTGAGTTACAGTTCATGCCCAAACAAGAAAATGAACACATTATGAAATGTAAAATAGATAAATTTGATTATATTAAATTTTAAAAGCTTTTGCACAAACAAAACCATTGCAACCAAGTTTATAAGGAAAGCAGAAAGTTGGGAAATAATCTTTACAGTAAGTGTTTCTCATAAAGCCTCCTTTCTCAAATATTTAGAAACCTAAATCCATAAGAATACAAGCCATTTTTCTGGAGAAACTTACAAGAACTGGTGCTAAATGAAGTGAGCAAAACCAAGAGAACATTGTACACAGCAAAAACAAGATTATGCAGTGATCAATTCTGAGGGATGCGTTTTTTTTTCCAACAATGAGATGATTTAGGCCAATTCCAAGATTTGTAGAGAACCATCTGAATCCAGAAAGAAGACTAATATGGATTACAATATAGTATTTTCATTTCTTTTGTTGTTGTTTGCTTGTTTGCCTTTTGTTTTCTTTCTCATTTTTTCCCTTTTTTGATCTGATTTTTCTTGTGCAGCATGATAATTGTAGAAATATGCATAGAAGAATTGCACATGTTTAACATATATTTGGTTAATTGATGTCTAAGGAAGAGGGCGGGGGGAAGGAAGTAGAAAAAATTTGGACCACAAGGTTTTGCAAGGGTGAATGTTGATACTGGGTACACTGTTTTCCTAGTTCTGTTCATTTTACTTTGCATCAGTTCATGTAAGTCTTTCCAAGTTTTTCTGAAATGTGCTTATTCAACATTTCTTATTACACAATAATATTCTATTGAATTCATATTCTCATAGGTCCTTTCCCCTTTTTTAAAGATCTCTTTGAGATATAGACCTACTAATAATTCTGGATCAAAGGGTATGCATAATTTGGTTGCCCTTTAGTCATAATTCCAACTGACTTCTTACATTAGATAAGTAGAAGTGTTCCTATTTTACCATTACATATGCTAACTAATGTAATAGAAATACTAATCAATTTTTTCAATTATATGTTTTATATATAAATAAATGGCAACAGAATATAATTTACAAATAAATATACATACAAGAATGGTTCTTATTCATTTTTTTTTGCTGAAGTTCAAGATCAAAAATATCAATGATCAAGCAAAATGATCACCCTAGGAGGAATATGGTGTTGAGTAAATTCAGAGGGTTCACTAGACTTGGAAAAGCCTTGTTTTAGGGATTACTTTATGAGTTGGAAATGCTTCTAGGACCTTATCAAAAGCAAAAACTTTTATTTAATAGAAATGTAAAGATAAAATAAACAAGGACTTTAGAAAGTATAATGGAAATATCTTTAAAAAAAAGTTTAATACTTCAGTGAACCTGTAGTCCCACTAGTATAGACATTAAATCCATCAGTTCAGATCACATCTTGGCCATGCCTGCATGACTCTTGACCCTGTCTTCCCATAAATTCTCCAAAAGGAATTCACCTAATATGTTGAGGATCTTCCCTTAGAGATCTTAAAATTGCATGTCTATCTCCCTACATGACTGAGGCTCTTCTATTTCAGGATATACATTTATCTGACATTTTTCTGTAGTCCACTTTCCCTATCTAGTTCTTTATTGTAATATCTTGCAATCTACTTATGGTCACCATTGGCTTTTGGATTATTCACAAATTTAATCCTTATAACATTATAGGATTTCATGATTTGCAATAATACAATATCAGAAAAATATAGACGTTAATAAGATAGACATTTGTTTCCAAAAGAATTTGGAGTCATAAAAATCAGTGGGCAATTTTCCAAATGCATTCCAACCTATTTTCAGCTTCCTATTCATTTCTGGGCCCATCCACAATATCTGTTCAAAATATATGACCTGAGGGTTCCAACTCTATGTGTTGTCTATATGACTGTATAACAGAAATCTGAACAACAAACTGTTTTGAATAATTATATATTTTATTTAGAAGGCTTAGCAATGAGTTTTATTTTAATTAGTAAAATTTCACTTAAGCATTTAGGTGAATTCATTCTATTGGGAAATCTTGCAATTTGATTTTGTGGTGGACTTCCTCCATGACATTAGTAAACACCTCTAATGAGTCTATGTTTTTCTTTATAATACCTTGCTTGTTATTAATTATCAGCCGATTATTTAAAGTTATTTCAGTTATTATATCTTTTAAGGAATCTTGCATGATTTTGTTACATGTATAGGAAATAAATTGTTGGAGGAGAGTTTTAAAAGTGGTATCAATCAACAAAAATGATAATTTTTATAGTCAAAAAATATAAAGAAGTGGTATATCATATACACAAGATTACTCAATTAGATGACTATAAAAATATGGTCACATATAAAATATCATTTGTAAAAGCCTGTCTGCTCCCCCCATAAACATTAATCAAAAATGACTTTGACATACATTAGCGTAGACAAGGTCATTTTCAGATCCATGAACAGAATAAAATGAGAGTCTCAGAGAAAACCTAAGTTACCAAAAAAATAAACAAATAAGCTTTTCTGTAGCATGAAAGGACCACTCAGCAAGAACTACAGCTATGATTTATTTGGGAATAGATTATCTGACTCTATGTTGACTCTGACACATATGTCAACCAAGTTCAAGATTAAGATTTTATTTGTATGTTACACTTTTTTCCTACTCTTTTAAAAAAAACTAATTCTAATCTTAAGTCAGATTAATCAATGATCTGACTTTAAAGATACATTTGATTCAAGTTACATTTATATCAATAAAAAGTTTTCTCAAGAAGCATAAAATGTAAAACAAATTATATTGGTATCTATGATAACAATGTCTCTTGAAAATTTAAACAGTAGTCCTTCCGGGGGTGGAGCCATGGTGGCGGAGATCAGACAGGATTCTCTGTAACCTCCTCTAACCTCCCCTCAAACCAACAAAATATGAAGCCTCTAGACTGATTCTGAAGCAAAAATATCCACAATATCTGGAGAACAACACGATTCTAGAAGAAGATACTCTGGAAGAACCTCAAAACAGGTCTGTTTTAATGGGGCAGGGGGTGGCCTACTGAACCCAGACTGCAGCACAGGGAGACCGGGGCAGGGAGCTGGAGCAGGGAGCTGGAACAGGAGTCAGAACAGGAGTGGGAGCGTTGTGCTTTTCACACATCTGGGAGTCTTCTGCAAGCCTCTTGAAACAATTTTTCCTGATTGTGGGCAGGTGGTTTGAAGGGTCTGCCTTTTGAGGGGGATAGATTGTGAACCACTGAACCCCTGATGAGCATCGTAACTAGCTGCCATTACACAGCACCTTAAAGCAATCAATCAAACAACAGGTCTGATAAGCACCAGAAATAATTCAATCAGCGGAGCTGC
>JAJPUD010000005.1:75859-255167 GCA_023553655.1 Myrmecobius fasciatus
GATAAACCCAAAGACCCCAGTTTTTGGGATAAAAACTCACTATTTGACAAAAACTGCTGGGATAATTGGAAACTAGTCTGGAAGAAATTAGGCATTGACCCACACCTAACACCATATACCAAGATAAGGTCAAAATGGATTCATGATCTAGGCATAAAGAATGATATTATAAACAAATTAGAACAATGTAGGATGGTTTACCTCTCAGACCTGTGGAGGGGGAAGGAATTTGTGACCAAAGAAGAACTAGAGGTCATCATTAATCACAAAATAGATAAGTTTGACTATATCAAGTTGAAAAGTTTTTGTACAAACAAAATGAATGCAGACAAGATTAGAAGGGTAGCAGTAAACTGGGAAAATATTTTTACATCCAAAGGTTCTGATAAAGGCCTCATTTCTAAAATATATAGAGAATTGACTCAAATATATAAGAATTCAAGCCATTCTCCAATTGACAAATGGTCAAAAGATATGAACAGACAATTTTCAGACGAAGAAATTGAAACAATTTCCGGTCACATGAAAAGGTGCTCCAAGTCACTATTGATCAGAGAAATGCAAATTAAGACAACTCTGAGATACCACTACACACCTGTCAGATTGGCTAAAATGACAGGAAATGATAATGATAGCTGTTGGAGGGGATGTGGGAAAACTGGGACACTGATACAATGTTGGTGGAACTGTGAACGGATCCAACCATTCTGGAGAGCAATTTGGAGCTATGCTCAAAAAGTTATCAAACAGTGCATACCCTTTGACCCAGCAGTGTTTCTACTGGGCCTATATCCCAAAGAGACTTTAAAGGAGGGAAAGGGACCCACATGTGCAAAAATGTTTGTGGCAGCCCTTTTTGTAGTGGCAAGAAACTGGAAATTGAAAAGATGCCCATCAATTGGAGAATGGCTGAATAAATTATGGTATATGAATGTTATGGAATATTATTGTTCTGTGAGAAATGACCAACAAGAGGATTTCAGAGAGGATTGGAGAGACTTGCATGAACTGATGCTGAGTGAAAGCAGCAGAACCAGGAGAACATTATACACAGCAACAAGACTATACGATGATCAATTTTGATGGACATGGTTCTCTTCAACAATGATGTGATTCAAAGCAGTTGTGCTGCGATGAAGATAGTCATATACATCCAGAGAGAGGCCTGTGGGAACTGAGAGTGAACCACAACACAGCATTTTAACGCTTTCTGTGAATATTTCCATGCATTCTGTTTTCCTTCTTAGGTTGTTTTTTTTTTCTTCTTCTCTTTCTAGATCTGATGTTTCTTGTGCAGTAAGATAACTGTGTAGATATGTATACATGTATTTTATTTGTCATATAATTTATCCTATCTAGCATGTATTAGATCACCTGTAATCTAGGGGTGGGGGGCGGGGGGAGGGAAAGGAAAAGCTTGGGAAAAAAAAAAGTTTGGTTTTTTTTTTTGCAAAGGTCAATGTTGAAAGGTCACTCATATGTTTTGCAAATAAAAAGCTTTATTAAAAAAAAAAAGAAAAAGAAAATTTAAACAGTATAAATTAATTGTCACAAGGAGACCAAAAAAGCTCAGAAAGCCCCTTAGTCAACAAATATTTGATTTACTTGTGAAATAAAGAGATGGTTACAAAAGGGAAAACTCAATAAGAATGTAAACTCATTTGTAAAACCTTACAATTCTAATTTATGAATGGTGTCTTGTCATAAATAAGAGAGATGTCAAAATTAAAACTTTTAAAAAAGGTCTGACAAAATATCACATGGAGCAAAGTCATCCAATGCGTATTTAAGGATTTAAGAAAGGAGGAAAACAAAACAGAAGGAAAATAGAAAATATTTGTAAAAGACATTATTGCAAATTTTTCTTCATCAAAGGCAGTGAAACTATGGCATTTGGATACTATTATCTGTGTGATTGTGACACAGTCACAAATATTTTTACAGGGATAGGATGGTACTGAAGAGAACAGCTTTATTGGATTACATGTTCATAGAAGAGATCAGTGCTGGAAATAAAGCAATTGTGAGTGCATTGAGAGACCAATAGACAAAGTACCTAAATAAGGGAGAAAAAAAGTATGAAAAAAATCTCAAATCTTATTAATACTGTAAGGAAAGGATCAAGAAAAAATCAATCATCACTGATCTGTAAGCCATCTATACAAAATCATTGAGATTTATGAATCAAGGTCATTCTCAAATAGAATATTAGGAGTAGACAAGTAGGTTTTCATAAGGTATTTTCGAAAATTAAATGCATAATTACTATTCTATAACTAATTAAAACACATAAGGGGGAAATGATTACCAAAAAAAAAAACGTGATTTAGCAAACATAAACACCATTTTCAAGGACCTTAAATTCTGAATGGTTCAACATGCACACAAATCAAACATGTAAGATACATATATAAAAAATAAGGTGGTTACAAGGAAAGAGAGTATAGGTAAAGCCTTGACATTTAGAATGGATTTTTTTTTAATTTTTCTACATTTTTGTTGAACTCTGTAGATCCAGTTAGACTGAAAACATGGTTCTCATGGTCAAAGCTGAGGAATGGCAATGCAGAGGAAGTAGAACCTCATGATAAAGGATGATGTAATATGTTAGCATGGCCCCATGCATATGTCACAGTGAAACCTCTGAGTAGGACAGAAAGTAGGCCTTCAAAAACCTGAAAATATTATTAGATTGACTTGAAGATTGGGAAGAAAATGAAGAGGAAATTTCCTGGTTATTTTTAATAGCCCTATTAAAGCTAGATTTCAAAGAAAAGTTCAAAGATAGTAAACTACACCAGTGCATTCACTGACTAAGAGTAGAGCTTTTGGTTTTTATTTTTTAAATGAAGCTTTTTATTTTCAAAGCATATGCAAGGATCATTTTTCAACATTGACCCAAGGTAAAAACTTTGTATTCCAATTTTTCCACCCCCTCTCCAAAATGGCAAGTAATTCAGTATATATTGAGTTTGGGGTTTTTAAAGATTAGTCCTAAAAGTAAAGAAGTTATTAGGGAAATTAGTAAAGTACAAGTAAAAGGAACAATAATGAGGGAGATATTAACAGCCTAATATGAGGGGAAAAGTCTTTGTCCCAGTGGTTTGCTGAAAAATCATCTCCCTGAGATGAAGGCTATAATGAATGATAGGAACAGAAAAAAAGGATGTTAATTGTTAACTGTTGCTAACAGTAAAAAAGCCTTGAACTTGTCCTATTCCATTTTTTTCCTAACATGATTTTAAAAGGGTTAGTGAGTAGATTTTCACTATCAATGAATTTGGAAAGCTGTAGAAGTTTAAGTAATAAACTGATGTGTCACTGAGCTATTTTTGTTAAGGCTGGTTTAATGGAGTCAAATTGGAAATACTTGATATTACAGAGTTCCATTACTTACTTAAGAATTTACTAAAGAGCTACTTACACAAAGACAATTATTAATCAGTTAAAAGTTCAAGATGAGGAGTATCCTATGAAGCTTTTTATATGGTCTTTAGATGGAAAGATTGTCTATTTGAGTTTCCACTTCAGCCAGTTTACGAATGGGTTGTGTATCCATGAACATACATTGGAGTGGAAATGAAATTTTTAAAATATAGGATTTGTAACATCTTGACTTCAGGTTGAACTTGTCCATTGAAGTGGTTTCAGACTTTAAATATATATTTCCCCTGATACACTATTATATGGGTGTAGGCAGATCAGATGGTGACATTAGCAGTCTTCTGGGCAAACATGACTATCTGTACAAATAGATTTTCTGCAAATAGGAAGAGGAGGCTTGGTATGTCTTATCTACTTTGGTGTGTAATGAAATTATTTCACAGATGAAATTTTGGCTACCTTCTGAAACATAAGGCTTTTTAGGAAGCCATTGATTACCATCTTTTAGAGATTGTCCATTAATATGTGTGTATGACAAAATAATATAGATGGACAAGTTTCACCAAAAGTTAAACAGAAAAAGAATGAATTGTATTCCTTTGTCAAATTTCAGTCTCTTTAATAATCACAAGATTCCATGAAAGCAAAATTCCATCATTTTAATATTAATATTCTATCATTCTTGCCATGTGATGTGAAACACAACTATTTTCAACCAAACATAAATGAATTTCACAGAGAATAGTGAAAAGATAGAGAGTGGGTGTGTAGACCCATTACAGGTTGGGGGTTCACTAGGGTTGTACATATTAAAGCCAAAAAGAGATAAAGGCAATTTTGCAAAAGAGTTTTAAAATGAAATTACATGAAATTGAAAAACCACAAACAAAATAAATCTACAATAAAAAGAAAAGCAATTGAATTTTTTAAAAATCTTTATAGCAAACTTCTCAAAAAAGGGTTTGGTATACAAGATATTTAGAAAACTAACAGAAATGTTACAAGATTAAAACCCATTCCTCAATATATAAATGACTAAGAAATGTGAACAGAAATTTCTCGAAAGAATTGCAAGCTATTAATAATTTATAAAAATACTCCAAATTATTAGTAATTAGAGAAATATAAAACAAAACATCCCTAAAACTTTACATCTCACTCAAAAATTAGAAAAGATGATAGATGTAAATGGTGTTGGAGAGATTATGGAATATAGATACACATGTGCATTGGTGGTGAAACTATGAATCAGTTATAACCTTTTTGAAAACAATTTGAAATTATGCAAAGTGACTCTCTCTCTCTCTCTCTCTCTCTCTCTCTCTCTATATATATATATATATATATATATATATATATATATATATATATAAAACCTTTGATCCAAAGATTCAACTCTTAGTAGTTCCACTGCTTCAAGGAGGTCATTGATAAAAATAGAGTTTTCAGATGCCCAAAATATTTATAGCAACATTTTTTGTAATAAAGAACTGGAAAGAAAGTAGATGCTCATCAGTTAGGAAATTGGCTAAGCAAATTGTGATGTATTTAAGTAAAGAAATAATACTCAGTTAGCTGTGAGACCTGGGCAAGTCACTTAACCCCAATTGCCTCAGCAAAAAACCAAAAAAAAAAAAAGAAAAGAAATAATACTCAGTAGTCAATAGTCAATAAGCACTCCCTGTTCTGAAAGAATTATATTAATACTTCATCTATGTCCTCATTTTGTGCCTGGTTTTCCTATATTATTATTCTGTGACATTATGGTCCACAAAGAATGAATTTAGTATTTATGCTTTTTACAAACATTTCTTAACAATTTCTTCATCCTAATATAAGAACTAAAGACAGTTAGATAGGAGAGTAGATAAAACATTGAACTTGGTGCCAGAAAAAAAAAAACTGGCTATAAATATCCCCATAGATACTTACTAGCTGAGTGACTCTGAACTAGGCACTCTGGGCATCAATTTTATCATCTGTAAAATGAGGGGGATCATAATTAATGTACTCTAAGCCTTCTCAAATAAGTTCCTGAAAGCTAACTGTTTTCAGTGTGAGAATTTAGAGCTCAGAAATAAGCAAATAATAGTCAGGGCTTGATTTATTGTTTTATTGATTGTATAGATTTAAGAAAGTGGAGAAATTAGTATTAATTGATCTCTTCCTTTTTCCTGACTTATGTTCTTCTTAAATCTTAGTTCCTTAGATCCTTTCTATTACTTTATTATCTCAATGTTTATTTTACTCTTTCTTTTATCCCCAGAGAGATATCTAGTTAAAGAAACAAGAAGGTAAAACTTGTTTCCTGGCAAAGCAGAGTATTGATCCAGTACAATGTTCAAGCTCCAGTGTCACAAAGCTTGACCACAACCCGGTAGAAAATATTGCACCAGTGGCAGATTAAAGTTGCATGAACCAGAAGAGGAACTAAAGTGATGGAATAAAAGCAGGGACTCTCCAGAGTTCTACCCCAAATCCTTCCAAATACCCTTAAATAATGAGTCTAAGCAAATTGTAGAATATCAGAACCCACAAAAAGACTCAGTGAAGTGATTTCCCAGTCCAAGACAGCTTAGAAGGTTAATAAGAAAGAGTGAGAGTGGAGCTGTTGCTCTTTCCCACTACATTCCTCCCAAGGACTCCCTACCATGCTCTGACATTAAAGTCAACCAGAAAGATAATTTTGCACTTTTGTCACATTGATGATGAGTCTCCAGGTCCTCATAAATTTGGAGCATATGCACTGATGACTGTGGTGTGGCATTTTCCTGCAAGTAGCAATCGTATTGTCATAAGCCTGGTGTTCACTCTTTTGGGGAGACATACAAGCATGCGGACTAGATTGATTTTGATTGGGAAAGCCATGCCAACTTCATAGCACTCCCCCTCACTGTGACCACTACAAAAAAGGTGTTTCCACTGCCTGACTTCTATAAGATGACCATCATTTTCCAGTCTTATTTTACTCAGAGCTGCTATTTGGATGAGAAACCTGCTGAGTTTTTTCACACAAGAGCTGTTTGTCTTTCAGGTCTGCTGGACTTCATTTTTCAGGTCTATTGAATTTCACAAGTGTGTGCACATTCCATGTACCAATGGTAAATAGAAACATCTTTGTAAAAATTTTTGCATGATTGTGTATGTGTGTTTCAGCCATAGGCTAGGATCCCTCCCTGCCACAGTAAGTAGGCTAGAGTTAGGTTAAAAGAAGAGAACAATTTTTAGGGCACTTTTTATGACCCCCTTCCTCATTCCAGTATTATGATACTTAAAGGCTTTCCAGACTCCCTGAGGGCAGCTAGATTCCATTGCTGCTTTGTTTTCTCTATATGCACAGTTGTGATTTCAGCTTTCTCTATATCTTCATCATTTTTCTTTCACCATAGGACTTTGAGGTAGGAGTAAAACAATAAAATTATTAATTAGTAAAATGGTTGTGTCAAAAATATGGGTGCTGCCTTTCATTCATGCAAAAATTGATTAAAGTGAGAATTGCAAGAAATAATCAGCTTTGCTTTTTCCTCCAGAGTCATCAATATTCAGCAAGAAGACAAAAGTCAGGATTGGTGATACCTTGGGATGCAGGTGATGACTTTGGCTTCTTTGATACCTATCCACACTCTAAGCACTCCACAAGATCTGCTTTAGCTGCCTTCATGGCCATTGGAACAAATATTTCTTATCTGTCTATTCTACTGGGGGAAGCCTTTACATGCTTGTGATAGATAGTCCCTTCCCAAACTTGCTGAGCCGTTTCAAACTTGTCAATTATCCTTAAACTAGTGTAGTCCACTTACAGAGACGATTTTACGAGAGTATGGCCCTTGGGCATGCTACAGCTTCTTGAAACCTCCAGGAAAAAGTGTAAGATGTAAGGTGGATGTGAGTGATTGAGGTTAATGAGCAGCCCTGAAAAAGTATCAGCAGCCTTCATTAGAATTTCTAGTCTTCTCTGGATAGATTCCCTCTACATCTCCACTTTATAGAATCTCTAACTTCCTTTAAAGAATAATATGAATGACCTCTACTGTCTACAAACTATGATTTCTATCCCCTCTATCTCCTATTTATCTCCATAACTATTTTGATTTTTAACTACCTAAATATTTTTATTTATTCTTCACATACATAATATAGCATATTGTGTATTATAAATTAATATGTATTATGTATGTGTGTGTTTGTATGTGTGTGTGTGTGTGTGTGTGTGTGTGTGTGTGTGTATTATCCCTCAGTAGAATATAAGGTCCTTGAGAGCAGGAAATATTTTCTTTTTTTTTTTTTTTTTTTTTTTTGTTTGGTCTTGGTACTACCAATACCTAGCATTTAAATCTTGGATTCATTGATGGTTTGTCTGTTTTCTTGTAAACAGAGAATAAATTAATAGTTGTGGGTAGTTTCAATATTTCAGACTATAATGAAAGATAACAGATAGATCATGGGAAATGAAAGATTTAATCTTAAAAAGGGGTTCATGACTAATCCAATCATTCTGGTGAACAATTTGGAACTATGCCCAAAAGGCAACCAAACTGTGCATATCCTTTGATGCAGCAATGCCACTATTGTGTCTATATCCCAAAGAGATCATAAAAAAGAGAAAATGACATACATGTGCAAAAAATACTTAAGGGACCCCTTTCCCTTAATGTTGGAAATTAAAGGGAGGTTCCCTAATGAATATTGATGCAAAATTTTAAATAAAATATTAGCAAAGAAATTACATCAACTTACCAACAGGATAATACACTATTACCAAGGAGGATTTATACTAGGAATTCAAGGCTGGTTCAATATCAGGAAAATTATCAATAACAAAACCAACAGAAATCATATAATAATCTGAATAGATGCAGAAAAAAGCTTTTGGCAAAATACAGTACCCATTCCTATTAAAAACACTAAAGAGCATAGAGATAAAGGGAGTTTTCCTTAAAATAATAAGCAGTATCTATCTAAAACCAATAGTAAGCATTATTTGTAATAGAGAGAAGCTCTATTACATTGCCAAGATCAGGAGTGAAACAAGGATGCCCATTATCACCACTCTTATTCAACATTGTACTAGAAATGTTGGCCTTAATAATAGGAAAAGAAAAAGAAATTAACGGAATTAGAATAAGCAATAACGAAATTAAATTATCACTCTTTGTGGATGATATGATGATATATAGAGAATCCTAGAAAATCCAAAAACCTACTTGAAACAATTCAGTTTTAGCAAATTTGCAGAATATAAATAAACCCACACACATCATCAGCATGTCTATATATTACTAACAAAGCCCAGCAGCAAGAGATAGAAAGAGAAATTCCATTTAAAATAGCTGTAGACAAAACAAAATAATTGGGTGTTTATTTGACAAGACAAACCCAAGAATTATATGAATATAATTACAAAACACTTCTCACACAAATAAAGACCGGTCTAAACAATTGGAAAAATATCAATTGCTCAAGGGTAGGCTGAGCTAATATAATAAAAATGGCAATTTTGCCCAAATTAGTGTATTTTTTCAGTGCCAAACTGCCCAAAAATTATTTTATAGAACTAGAAAAAAATAACAAAATTCATCAGCAAGAACAAAAGATCAAGAATATCAAAGGAATTAATGGGAAAAAAATACCAAAGATGGTGGCTTAACAGTACCAGACCTAAAACTATATTATAAAGCAGTAGTTATCAAAACCATTTGATACTGGCTAAGAAATAGCGTGGTGTATCAGTGAAATAGGTTAGATATACACAATACAATAATCAATGTCAACAGTATTTTAGTATTTGATAAACCCCTAAACTCCAGCTTCTGGGAAAAGAACTCACTATTTGACAAAAATTGCTGGGAAAACTGAAAACTAATATACCAAAAACCCTGCATAAAACTGCATACCAAAATAAGGACCAAATGGGTACATGATTTGGATTAAAAAGGTGATACTAAAAGGTTTGTGAAAGTTAGTCATACACAAAATAAATTATAAAATTTTAATAGTCAAATAATGAGAATTCTTTCTAGTTCTAGGAACTATTGTTTGATGATGATGATGATGATAATGATGACTGGCACTTTGAAATGGGGATGATTAAATAAATTCTGTAAATTTGTTTTGTTTCTTACTTTAATAACTGTATTTTGCTTTCATTGGTTTTCCTTGTAATCTCATGTATTTTATTTTATTTGTATTTTAAAATTTTGAGAAGTGATCCATGAGATTCAACAGACTGACAAGGGGGTCCATCTCTCTCTCTCTCTCTCTTACACACACACACACACACACACACACACACACACACACACACACAAAGTACCTCTGTTTTAAGATATCTCAAAATGGTTTAAAAAGTATCAACAAATTAATTTTTAAATTAAATTTTTAATTTTAAAACCTACTTTTTTTATTTTTTAATTTTTAAAAAATCGACATTGCATTTAAATTGAGAAAAGAAATGAAGCAAAAACTGACCTCATGGTTTCAAAATTACTGACATACTTCAGAAAAAGGAAAATATTAATTAGTCTCAGTGTCCACTAGGTGGTGCCAGGTTTCCATAAAAATAATTTAAACTTCTAGCTCTACTTTGGAAATCTAATCCTACTTCATTTTTTCTTCAACCTGACAATTATCTGATCTTCAGAGCAATTGTCTCCAAAGTGGTAACTGCACAACTTTGGGAGGCAACAGTCTAACTCATTATGGTGTATGACCAACCAATCAGAGAACGAGAAGATGTCTCATTCTATCCTCTGTGGTAACAACATCCTAAGTATGAATTCTGAACCTCTCCTTTTCTGGGACGGCCATAATCCTTTTGAATGCTTATAACTAGACAGTGACCTATGCACCTGCCACAATTCCACAAACGCCAAAGGGAAAATCCCCTTCCTTCCACAGCATTCTCATACCTTGGGACCCAAGACATATCGGAGGACTTTAAACTGTAGACTAGGATGAACTTTCAGGTGTCCTTGTTTCAATGAAAAAGTAGTGAGTCATACACGAAAAGCAGGCAATCTGCCTTTCAGATATCATTATCTTTCCTTCTTCTATACTTCCTTATTTCTGCCCCAGGCATCTTTCAGTCTGTTAACAATCTTTTTTAAGTTTTCAATATTCACTTTTATTAGATTTTGAGTTCCAAATTTTTTTCACCTTTCTCTACTCTCCCACCTCTCCAAAATAGCAAGCAATCTGATATAGGTTATATGTGAAAAATCATATTAAACATATTTCCACAATAGTCATGTTGTGAAAGAAGAATCAGACAAAAGGGGAAAACCACAAAGGTTCATAATCTTGCCCTTATGTTCAACTGCTTATTTTTCAGTTATTGACATATCAATCACTTGCCATATGTGTTCTTCCAACTTCCACAACACCTCTCCATCCATCTTCCCTCACTTCCACACTGCTATCACATTAATTCAAGTCATTATTATCTCTCAGTTATATCATTATTATTATTATTATTATTATTATTATTATTATTATTATTATTATAGCTTTCTAACAAGTCTCACTATTTCATCTTTCCTTATGACAGTAAGGTAAAATTGTGTCCATCTTCTACTCAGCTCCCAAAATGATTTTCCTAATGCATAAGTCTGATCATAACACTCAGTGATAAACTTCAGTGGTTCCCAATTACTTCTAGAAAAAAATTAAAACTCCATTTAGTATTTAAAGCCCTTTATAATGTGATCCTATTTCAGCCTCTATGGCCTTTTTAATATTCTTCATACACAATACTCCATCTCCAACCTCAGCACTGACCATCTCCAATGCCTGAAATGTATCTATTCCCCTTATAATCTTTTTTTCCTCCAAGGCTTAGCTCAAAGGTCAAATTGCAAGTAAAACCTTTCCTTATCCTCCTAAACTCCCTATCCATAGTATCCAGCTACTATATTTTCATCCCAAAATTCCCTTAGATTTACTTTGCATAGTGTTTCTATTGGGCTTATATCCCAAAGAAATCATAAAGGAAGGAAAGGGCCCCACATGTGCAAGAATGTTTGTGGCAGCTCTTTTTGTAGTGGCTAGAAACTGGAAACTGAAGGGATGCCCATCAATTGGAAAGTGGCTGAACAAATTATGGTATATGAATGTTATGGAATATTATTGCTCTGTAAGAAATGACCAGCAGGACGATTTCAGAGAGGCCTGGAGAGACTTGCATGAACTGATGCTGAGTGAAATGAGCAGAACCAGGAGATCATTATACACGGCAACAACAATACTATATGTGGATCAGTTCTAAGGGACATGACTCTCTTCAACAATGAAATGCTTCAAACCAATTCCAATTGTTCAGTGAAGAAAGCCATATACACCCAGAGAGAGGGATGTGAACTGTGGACCACAACATAACATTTTCATGTTCTCTATTGAGGTTTGCTTGCATTGTATTTCCTTTATCGGATTATTATTTCTTGTAGATACGATTTCTCCTGCACAAAAAATGTTATGTGGCAATAACTATACATATATTCAATTCTTAAGCATTCTAACATAATTATTATGTAGTGGATATCCTGCCATTTAGGGGAGGGGTGGGGAGTAGGGGGGAAAATTTGTAACAGAAAGCTTTGTAAGGGTTAATATTTATGAATTATCCATACATATGTTTTGCAAATAAAAAGTATTAATAAAAAATAAAATTAATTAATTAATTAATTAAATTTAAAAATTTTTAAAAAAAGATTTACTTTGCATGAGCAATGATGCATCTCCTGTTCCATGTATATATTTGTATATACTTCTCTATATGCCTATTTTATTCTAAAACACATTGTATGTTTCTTGAGATCAAATATTCTTTCATTTTTGTTCTTGTATCCTTAGTGACTAGCACAGTCCTTGTTTCTTGATCATTAGAACTTCCAAATCAATGAGATTTCAGAGTCATTTGAGATTCTCCTGCTTGGTTTCAAAGTATAAATTTAGCTGAATCCTGAATTCATGAAATAAACTATCAAAGGATTAATGAATGTCTTTTAAAACCATCTCAGGACAAAGGAGGGAAGGGGGGAATCGAATTTGGAACTCAAAAATTAATATTCATTGGGAAGACCCTGGACAAGTCATTTAACACCAATTGCTTCATCAAAAAAAATTAAGAATTGTCAAACTTAAAGGGTCTATGTGTGTGTATCACATATGTATGTATGTATGTATGTATGTATGTATGTATATAAGGGTAGTCTATCGACAAATATTTATTAAATGCTTACTTTATTCCAGGCACTCTGTTAAACCTGGGGATAAAGAGAAAGAAAAAAACATTCTTTTCAGCCTAACCTCAATTCATATAATTATAGAAGACCCAAGAAGCTTTATTGAAATGATCAATTAAATATAAACCAGATACAAATCAATTTGAGAAGAATAAAGATTTTGGATCATTAGATAAAGGCAGATGAGTACCACATAGAAAATATAATATATTGGCTTAAAGAATTGGAAATTCTTCCAGGCCTTTGTGCAGCCACAAACCAGTTCAAAATTAGAATTCCAAAAGGCCATTCTAGTAGTAAAGCAACTCTAGAGGGAAACAACCAGTAACTTGGGTGAGTTCAGAAGATCCATCAGAGATATCAGAGGTCCCAATAGCATCTGGGGGTTGGTAAAAGTGTTCATCAGAGTAATAGCAGCTGACAGCAGCATCTGTATCAGGAGCTGAAAGACATTCCAAGAAAAGGCAGTTTCGGGATTCCACAAAGGCACAATTCTTAGACCCCAGCAGAGATCTACCTCTAAGGGGAATTCAGAACTGTTTCAGTACAGGATTCTGTAGAGACAGAGTTCCAGTATCCAGCCACTATGAATTTACCCTTTGATTTGGGGGAATGTTTCTATAAAAACTGCCCTTGCTATACCTACTTAGTAAATTTCCTTTCTAAAAATGAATTAACTTAATGATGAATGTGACTCTTTCCAACAATGAGATGATTGATGCCAGTTTCAATGATTTTGTGATGAAGAGACTATCTATGCCCAAAGAGAGGACTATAGGAATTGATTGTGGATCACAAGATAACATTCTCACTTTTTGTTGTTCCGCTTGCATTTTGTTTTCTTGCTCACTTTCTTTTTTTTTATTTGATTTCTTTTGTGCAGCAAGAGAATTATATAAATATGTTTATATGTGTGTATATATATATGTTAGATTTAACATATATTTAACATGTTTAATATATATTGAATTGCTTGCCATCTAGAGGAGGGGTAAGGGGAAGGAGGAAAAAATCTGAAACACCTGGGTAGGCAAGGGTCAATGTTGTCAAATTATCCGTGCATATGTTTTGAAAATAAAAAGCTTAAGAAAAAAAAAAAAAGCAAGAGAAAAAGCTAGCCAGAGAAGCCTCCATCTTCCAGATGGAGATGACTTTTGCTGCCCAGGTGCCTCCAGGCTGCTGTCTCATAATCAAGCCATTTTCTCTACAAGTGAAGCTGAAGACTTAGCCCACTTTTTCATTAAATATCTACCGATCAGGGTTGATCTTCACTTGTCAGGGAAGCTCCCTTTCAAAAGAGATTTATGACATTTCAAAATCTCCCTTGCTGTCTTTGGTTATCAATAGAAACTACTGGTCATCAATTTATTGATTGCCAGCTAGCCTAATTAATGCATTGATATTAATTATCCAGAAACTCTGTCCTGGAGAGAAAACCCCGGGAGGTTTTCATTTATCTCAGGAATAAGAGGTCCTAGATTCAAATTTCAGTTCTGTTGCTTATAACCTATGTGACTTTGGGCTTTAGTTACCTTCTTTATACAATAAAGGAAAAAAGAAAACAAACAACAACAACAAAAACAAACAAAAAAGGGGAAAAAAAGCATTTCCTCTCCTGATATTGGGCCATTAATTCCTATAAAGTAGATGGCACAAAGCCATACTTTCACCCTTCTCAAGGAGTTGTCTGTAATGAATTAGGTGATTCAAGATGACTACTCTAATAAGGTGGGTAAAGCAGAAGTAACCTACTTTATGACTGACAAATGGGCATTGCACATTCAAGATCAAGCCCATCTGGACAACTTCAGCTGCCCTTCCTGAACAGATTGTGATTTTACTAGAAGCTGAGTTTTTAGCTGAATTACTCCAAATCTGCATAATTTCCCAGTAAGCAGATGGCAGTTGAATCCAAAAGCAATCTTGGAACCTTCAAGCAAGGACAAGACAACAAGTGTATTGGATAGGTATAAAGTTCAGATCAGGAGGACAAAGAGCAGACTTTGCTTCAGATTATATTATTCTAACAGGACTGAAAGTTTTCAAGTCCCTAGCTTGAGTTGTCCCTGAAATCCTGGAATAACAACACTAAATATCCCAAGAAAACAGAAAAAAAAAATATCCAAAAGGCAATAGCTCACTTCAGTCATCCACAAGAAATCTGCACAATCCATACTTAACATAAAGTGCAATCTCAAACAGTACTCTGGAGGATGAAGACATAAATAAATAAAAAAGAATCCCATCCTAAAGAGATATTATCATGACAGAAAAGCTCAAGATATAAACTCAGAAGAGATTACTTGAAAATATCTATAAGCAAAGCTCCAGAGAAAAAAAAAAGATTGGAGTACAATTCCAACAAGAACTCTTCAAAGAGATAAAATGATTTTTTAAAAGGCTAAAAAAAGATTTTGAAATCCATTTTATCTTTAATCCCTCAATTTTTTTTTCTTGCTTTATTGCTATAGGTAACATTTCTAGCACTTTGTCCAGTTCAGATGAAAGTAAGGTTCCTGCTTTGCCCAAAGGGCTATCAAAGTGTGCATATCCTTTGACCCAGCAGTGTTTCCACTAGGCCTGTATCTCAAAGAGATCTTATAGGAGGGAAAGGGACCCACATGTGCAAGAATGTTTGTGGCAGCCCTTTTTGTAGTGGCTAGAAACTGGAAATTGAAAGGATGCCCTTCAATTGGAGAATGGCTGAATAAATTATGGTATATGAATGTTATGGAATATTAATGTTCTGTAAGAAACGACCAACAGGATGATTTCAGAAAGACCTACATGAACTAATACCAAGTGAGGTGAATAGTACCAAGAGAATATTTGTACACAGCAACAGCAAGATTATATGATGATCAATTCTAATGGACGTGGTTCTTTTCAACAGTGAAGTGATTCAGGCCAGTTCCAATGGTCTTGTGATAAAGAGAGCCATTTGTACCCAGAGAGAGAGCTGTGGGGACTGAATATGGATCACAACATAATATTTTCACTCTTTTTATTGTTGTTTGCTTTCATTTTTTTTTCTTTCTCATTTTTTCCTTTTTGATCTGATTTTTCTCATGCAACACAATAATTGTGGAAATATGTATGGAAGAATTGCACATGTTTAACATATATTTGATTATTTACGATCTAGGGGAGAGGGAGAAGGAGGGAAAAAATTGGAACACGAGGTTTTGCAAGAGTAAGTGTTGAAAATTATCTATGCATATATTTTAAAAATAAAAAGATTTAACAAAAAAAGAGAAAGGATTCTGGCAAGCCCATTCATACTACAATTTATCTCATATTTGAATATTCTTCATTTCATACAATTCTATTATATGAAATAGTGAATTCTTTTCTCTTACTCTTTTTCTTTCCTAGATAATCTCCTGCCTATCCCATTTCTGTCTTCTAAAAATATTGAAACAAAATAAAAACATCCCCATGATCTTTGTTCATCTTTTTTTTCTAGTACCTTTTAAGAGATTAGAGCTCTAAGACTTTTTTTCCTGTAATCTTATTAATATGTAAACAATTTATCTGCAAACAGTTCCAGCCAAACAAATATATATATATATATATATATATATATATATATATATATATATATATATTCATGTTTGTCTTGACAGCTGGTGCAGAATAAAATGAGGGTAAAGTATTTTTATAAACTTTAAATCTCCCCATAAATGTAAGCTATTATTAGTATTATTATCATCTCCTTTATATTTCAAAGGGTCTACTCAGTTCTTGCCTTTTCATTGGGAAGTTTTAGAAATCCTTTCTTTCACTAAAAATCCATTTTTCACCTGTAAAGTTATACATAATTTCATCATGGAGGTGGGTTTTCCTTAATTATGTCTTTATCTTTTGCTTTTTGGAATGTAGTATTCCAAGCTCTCTTCTAATTTATAATGTCAGCTGCCTATGACTATAACTCCTTGCTTCTTGAATCCTTTATTTTTAACTGCTTTAGAATGATTTTTCTTTGATCTGGAAGCTCTAGAGTTTGTCTCTGACATTACTAGAGATTTTGATTTGTGGATTTGTTTCAGAAATTGACCAATAAATTCCATTTTTCACTTTGTCCTCTAGATCTAATATATCTTCACAATTTTCATAATGATTTCTTGAAATATGGTGCCAAAAGTTTTTTTACATCATTATATTTAAATACTTTTAGATTCTTAGATTATAATTTCTTGACTATCTTGATTATCTTTCCTAGATTTATCTCAATTTTTCCAGTTATTTTTTAATAATATACCTTATATTTTCTTCTAGTTTTTAGCCGTTTGAGCTAATTTTAATATTTCTTATTATATCATAGCAAGAGTGTTGTCTTCTATATAATCCATTCCAATTTTCAGGGTATCCATTTCTTGGGTAATTTTTTTCCACTTTTCTAAGGTATATCAGTATTTTCTCTCTAATATTCCATTTTTGTATTTCTTTTTTCATTTCTTCCAAATACTATCATGTTTTTTTATAGTAAAGACATTTTTTTCTCTGAGTCTATATTTGGACTTTCTTTGGAGTCACTTTCTTCTTTCTTACCATTTGAGTATCTTTCAGTCCAAGGTATTTGTTGTGTTTGGCATGTACTTTATGATTCACTTGTATCACCCCCCTTATAGTCTGGATAAGAGACACGTTTGGGCAAAATTCTGTTCCTGACTGTGGTAATTAAGTCCTATATCTTCTTCAAGATTTGTTTAGGTTTGCTTCTTGCTGTTACTCAGCTTTCTGGCTGCTGTTTTGGGCCAGTACTGCCTGGATAATGCTTCGAGCCTTTCTTTTCCATTATGGTCAAAGTTCTAGGGCTACTCTGTTACTGGAGGCTTTCTCATGTGGCTACAGATATCTGGGGCTTCCTTGCTTAGAGTCTTTTTCCTTTTATGACTAAGGCTTTTATTGTTCGGGGCCTTTCTGCCCTTGAAAGTTTAAAGCTGACCAGGAAGCTTCATTCTACCTACCCTGTTCTGATTCTATTCAGGACTTAAACAGAAAGTGTAGTCCTGGACTAGATGGAGGAGTTTATTGCTAATTCTCTTTAATTTTCTTTCCTGGCATAGATTTTGAAAAATCATAGACAAATTTATACAGCATTCACGGATAACTGTCAAAAAACAAGATTCACAGAATATCAAGGAAATTTATTTTTGAGTTACCCAATTACTGATGTCAATCTTAAACATATGGTATACATTTACAAATTAAAAGCATAAACAATTTGTCCATGTTGAGTCCCTTGAAATTACTGGCTCTTATGTGTTAAATTTTCTATTCAGTTTGGTTTTAGTTGACACAAAAATCCTGAAAATCTGCAAGTTCATTAAATGTTCTTTTTTTTCGTTCAATATTGTTTAGTTTGTTGGGTATGATATTTGTGGCCATAGGCCTAATTCTTTTGGTTGTGGATATATATATATATAAAATTCTGGTACTTATTGTCTATCAAGGAAATTAATTTTTAAATCACAAAGGAAAGTATCTTAGCCATAATAAAACAGCAAGCATCAAAACTTTCTTATACTGGTTAAGAAACAGACAGGTGGATCAGTAAGAATAGGTTAAGTAATTAAGACACATCACAAATAATCCATGTAATCTAATGTTTGATAAGCCCAAAGACCTCCCCTTTCTGAGATAAGAATCTATGACTTGACAAAAACTTCTGGGAAAACTGAAGGACAGTATGGCAGAAACTAGGTACAGACCAACATCTTATATCATATATCAAGAGGTCAAAATGAATATGTAATTTAGACAAAAGAGTAATACCATAAGCCAATTAGGAAAGCAAGGACATCAATAGAGAAGGGATGGATTTTTGACCAAACAAGAAATAGAAAACATTACAGGAAGTAAAATGATTTTATTTTTCCAATTACATGTAAAGGCAATTTTCCACATTCATTTTCAAAATTTTTTTAGTTCAAAACCAACACCTAACATCCTATAACAAGATAAGGTTGAAATGGGTTCATAATTCAGACATAAAGAGTGATACTATAAATGTATTAGAAGAACAAAGGATAGTCTACCTCTCAGATATGTGGAGAAGGAAGGAATTTATGGCCAAAGAAGAACTACAGAGTATGAAAGGCAAAAAGGATAATTTTGATTATATTAAATTAAAAAATATTTGTACAAGCAAAACCAATGTAGACAAGATTAGAAGGGAAGCAGAAAACTGGGGAAAAAATCTTTACATCCGAGACTTCTGATAAAGGTCTCATTTCTAAAATATATAGACTCAAATTTATAAGAATACAAGCCATTCTCTAGTTGATAAATGGTCAAAAGATATGAACAGATAATTTTCAGATTAAAAAGTTAAAATCATTTCTAGTCATATGAAAAAAATGTTCTAAAGCACTATTGATCAGAAAATGCAAATTAAGGCAATACTACATACCTCTCAGATTGGCTAAGAATGACAGGAAAAGATAATGATAAATGTTGGAGGGGATATGGGAAAACTGGGACACTAATATACTGTAAGTAGAGTTGTGAACTGATCCAACATTCTGAAGAACAATATGGAACTATGCCCAAAGGGTTATCAAACTGTACATACCTTTGCCTCAGAAGTGTCTCTAATGGGCCTGTATCCCCACAGAGATAATAAAAAAAAGGAAAGGGACCCACATGTGCAAAAATGTTTGTGGCAGCCCTTTTTATAGTGGCAAAGACTAGAAACGGAATGGATGCCCATCAGTTTGAGAATGGCTGAATAAATTATGGTATATGAATGTTATGGAATATTATTGTTCTGTAAGAAACAACCAGGAGGATGATTTCGGAGAGGCCTGGAGAGACTTACATGAACTAATGCTAAGTGAAATGAGCAGAACCAGGAGATCATTATACACGGCAACAACAATACTATGTGATGATTAATTCTGATGAATGTGGCGCTTTTCAACAATGAGGTGATTCAGACCAATTCCAATAGACTTGTGATGGAGAGAGCCATCTGCATCCAGAAAGAGGATTGTGAGGACTGAATATGGATCACAACATAGTTTTTTTTGCCCTTTTTGTTGTTGTTTGCTTTGCTTTCTTTTTTTTTCTTTTTGATCTGATTATTCTTTTGCAGCATGATAAATGTAGAAATATGTATAGAAGTATTGTATGTGTTTAACATATATTGGATTACTTGCTGTCTAAGGGAGGAAATGAGGGAAGGTAGGGAAAAAATTTTGAAACACCAGGTTTTGCAATGGTGTATGTTGAAAACTATCTTTGCATATATTTTGGAAGTAAAAAGCTATTATTAAAAATAAATTTTGAGTTCCCAATTTTCTCCTTCCTCAAAATTATAAGCAATTTGATAGAAGTTATACATACAAAATCACTTAAAACCTATTTTCATATTATTCAAAAGAAGAAACATACCAAATGGAAAAATATGAAAACAACAATTATATTGATTATATTAAATTTAACAGTTTTGCACTAACAAAACCAATGCAATTTTATAGGAAGTCTCTGATAAAGGCCTCAATCTCAAATATATAATCTAATCAAATTGAAAAGAATATAAGCCATTGCTTAATTGATAAATGGTCAAAGAATATGAATAGGCAGTTTTCGGAAGAGGAAATCAAATTTATCTATAGTTGTAAAAATGTTCTAAATCACTATTGATTAGAAAAAAAGTAAATTAAAAAAACTCTGAAGTACCACTTTATACCTATCAGATTGACTAATATGCAAAAAAAGGAAAATGATAAATTTAGAGGATGTCCATGAACTGGGGAATATGAATGTTAAGGAATATTAATATTCTATAAGAAATTATAAGCAAGATAATTTCAGAAAAACCTGGAAAGACTTACATGCACTGATGGAAACTGAAGTGACAGAATCAGAGAACATTGTACATATAGTAACATCTCATAACATTGTGAGATGATTAACTATAAATAACTTAGCTTTTCTCAGCAATACGATTATCCAAGACAATTCCAAAGTATTCATGATGGAAAATGCTATCCTAAGAAAGAACTGGCATATTCTGAATGAATATCAAAGCATGCTGTTTTTCCTTTTTTTCCTGTTTTTTTTCCCTTTTGTTCTATTTCTTTGCTCAGAACATGACTAAATATGGAAACATGTTATACATGATTTTACATATATAACCTATATCAAATTGCTTACCATTTTAGGGATGGGGGGAAGTAAAGGAAGATGGAGAAATCTGGGCACTAATTTTTTTTAAGTGTTAAAAATTGTCTTTATATGTTCTTGGGGAAATAAAATATTATTAAAAAAACAACAACAACAAAATTAAAACAGGACACACAAGCAGGAATTTTAGCACTGCACTTTGTCCTCCAATAAAACACTCCTCTCAATTGCATACAAACTAGATTCACTCCTGAGGGAACATAACTTCTAAAAGAAAAAGGGTTAGGCTATTTTGATTCATCATCTTGCTAATTCTTTATCCTCTTTATACTCCAGAACCTATGACTAGGTCTTCACTCTCTCTCACCCTGCTCCCATGTTTGTGCAAAGAAGGATCTCTGAAACTTGAAAAGATCTGAAGGCTATTGGACCTCCTTTCCTAGCAATGTCTTAATTACATACCCTAGCTAATCAGCTGGCAAAAGTGATTATACTAGAAACTAAGGACAGGAAGGCATGGATTTAACATATTTTAAAGAACTTGTTGGAGTTCCCTACATTAAATGTGAGAAAAAAATTCTCAGTAACTAGACTTTGTAAATGATCTTATGTTCTCTTTAAGCTTGAATCCACTTCCTTCCTGTCTCTATAGACACTTGTGAAAGAATTTGTCATAGACTGGGGGAGGAGGAGGTGAAGTGTTTTGTAAGAACTCTTATTATACCTTATTATTACAATACATATTATAATAATATACTTATTATACTTTATTTTTAACCCTGTTTTAGAAGGAATTTTAGGCTGAGTGATTAAATGATTCTCAACTGATAATCTTGGGGGAAGCAAACCAGTGGAGAGTTGAGCGAATGGCATTAGAAAATCATCCTTAATCCTCTTACTTGCCAAATCTAATACTTTATACTCAATCGTCATCTTGATGATGATTCTCTTGGTTTTGGAAATTTTCTCTGGCTGTGTCCATGCTTAGAATACTGTGCTCTATGCTTGGAATATGAATAATGTCCATAGTTGTTTTCATGTTATCTTCCCTCACTAAAATGTGAGCTTCTGTTAAGGCACTGTTTTTACCTTCCTCTGTAATCATAAAGCTTAGAATAGCACCTGGCATGTAGTGAATGCTTAAAAATGATTGTTGACTATACGTCAAGGAGATAATTGAAAAAAGGAAAAGAACCCATTTGTGCAAAAATGTTTATAGCAGCTCTTTTTGTAGTGGTAAGGAAATGGAAATTGAGTGAATGCCCATCAGTTGGGGAATGGGCTGAATAATAACTAATAATAATAATACTGGAATATGAAGGCAATAGAATATTATTATTCTATAAGAAATGATGATCAGGCTGATTTTTAAAAAGCTGGAAAGACCCACATGAAATGATACTGAGTAAAGTGAGCAGAAGTAGGAGAACATTGTACACAGTAATAACAATATTAAATGATGATTAACTGTGATGGACTTGACTTTTCTCAAAAATACAGTAATTCAAGGTAATTCCAACAGAGTTGGGATGGAAAATGCCAGTCACATTTAAAGAGAGTACTATGGAAACTAAATCTGAATCACCTTTTTGTTTGTTTTTTCTTCTGCTTTTTTCTCCTTTTGGTCTGATTTTTCTTGCACAACATGACAAATATGGAAATATGTTTTAAAAGGTTGCACATATTTAACCTATATCAGATTGCTTGCTGTCTTGGGGAGTGGGGAGAAAAGACAGGGATGGAGAAAAATTTAGAACAAAAATTCTTACAATATAAATGTTGAACACTCTCTTTACGTGTATTTGGAAAAATAAAATAATGTGAAAAATTTCTAAATATCTTTAAGTTTGTTTACCTGATCCTTCTATAGCATTTGACAGTGTTGACCATTTTCTGCTCCTAAATACTTCTTTTTCATCTCAGCATTTTTGAGATACTGTGATACTCTCTTTATTCTCCTCTAATCCATTTTTCCATTTCTTCTTCTCCTTTGCTAACCTGTCATCCACATTATATTTGATATCTATAAATATACCCCAAGATGCTGTCCTCTTTTTTCTCTACTCTCTATTACTTGGTGGGTTCATCAGCTCTCACTGGCTTAATTGTGATCTCTATGTAGAAGATTCATAGAGTTATATATCCAGCCCTAGACCTTTTTTCCTGAGCTCCAATTTTGTATCTCCAACTATCTAGTTAATATTTCAAATTAAATAAACCATAGGTAACTCAAACTCAACAAGTCCAAAATAGAGATCATTTTTCTTCTAAAATTGCCACTTACCCAGATTTGCAATTTTCATTCTCTCTCACCTCAAAATTTGTCTCTTCCAACTTATTCACCATCTGACTCATACCTTCATCATCATCTCTTACCTGGACCATTTCAAGAGTCTTCTTGCCTCTCTCCCACAATCCAATCTATTCTCCCCACAAACTGCCAAAGCCATTTATCAATACAAATATAAATTTTACCATGTCATTCTTTTAATAAATAACAATGGCTCTCTTTTGCTTCTAGGACCAAATAAAAATACCTTTATTGACATTTAAAGCCTTTTGTAACCTGACTCCAACCTACTTTTATAATACATTACTCCTCTATACCACATTCTATGATCCAATCAAACTTGCCTTCTTTTATTCCTCATATATAATACTCTACTACCTATCTCCAAGCCTTTGCACTGTCACACCTTCACCCATCTTACCTGCATTCTCTCCTGACCTCTTCCTCTTATTCCTTTTTCCTCAGTTTAATCATCAATTTCAAAGGGAAGACTTTCCTAACCCTCTCAGGAAAATGTGCCTTCCCAGTGCCTGAATACTTTATATTTGTTTTGTTCACAGTTTGTGTGTTCTTATGTAACTCAAGGTTTAAACCCAAGAATTTATTGTTTAGCTTTTTATTTTCAAAATGTAACACATAGTTTTCAATATTCACTCTTGCAAAACTTTGTGTTCCAAATTTTTCTCCCTCCCTTCCTTCCACCCCCTCCCTTAGACAGAAACTAAATCAATATGTGTTAAACATGTGCAATTCTTTTATACATTTATTTCCACAATTGTCATGCTACATAAGAAAAATAGATCAAAAAGGGAAAAAATGAAAAACAAAAAAATGCAAACAACAACAAAAAGGTGAAAATACTACGTTGTGATCCACACTCAGTACCCATAGTCCTCCCTTTGGGTGCAGATGGCTCTCTCCATTGTAAGTCTATTAGAATTGGCCTGAATCATCTGTTTCTTGAAAAGAATCACATCTATCAGAATTGATCATCCCATAATCTTCTTGTTGCTGTGTACAATATTCTCATGGTTCTTAGTATCAGTTCATGTAAGTCTCTCCAGGCCTTTCTGAAATCATCCTGCCAATCATTTCTTATAAAACAATAATATTCCATAATATTCATACACCATAGTTTATTCAGCCATTCTTGAACTGATGGACATCCATTCAGTTTCCAGTTTCTTGCCATTACAAAAAGGGCTGCTCCAAACATTTTTGTGCATGTAGGTCTTTTTCTCTTTTTTATTATCTCTTTGGGATATAGACCCACTAGAGAAACTGCTAAATAAAAGGGCATGCTCAGTTTGATAATCCTTTGGGCACAATTCCATATTGTTCTCCAGAATGGTTGGATCAGTTCACAATTTCACCAAACATGTATTAGTATCCCAGTTTTCCCACATCCCCTCCAACAGTTATCATTATCTTTTATTGTCATTTTAGCCAATGTGAGAGGTGTGTAGTGGTACCTAAGAGTTGTCTTAATTTGAAGTTCTCTGATCAATGTTGATTTAGAGCATTTTTTCACATGACTAGAAATAAACCCAAGCAATTTTATCAAGAATAAAATTATTACATGATGCTTTCCATCTATGTGAGTCTGGAGAGGAGAGCTTTTTCTAACTTCTGGTTTTGAGAGGGATACACTCAATAGCAGGTTGTCTTAGAGCAGTGGAGAACAGGAAAAAATAATAATAATGCAGGAAGAAACCAGTATGTAGCAAAAATCATGCCTCAAACACATATAAATTTCCAGTTTGGAGATTAGGATTAGGTATTGCAGCACTCTCTTTTTCTCTCTCTCTATCTCTGTCTCTGCATTTGTGTGCCTATCTGTCTGTCTGTCAATCAATCTCTCTCTCTCTTTCATATACACACGCACACACACACATGTATATATACAAACATATGTATACATATATATATATATACACATCTTCCTACTGAGAGAAATCAATCCCCATGTGTTTTTCCTGGTATATTGTAATCTATGTAACTTTTTTGATTTTTAGTCCATTAGTATTCCTTTGAATAGTTATTAGTCAGCTTTGGATAATTATTAAAAGTATTTTGTGTTTTCAATATTTCTAGTTTCTTAATTCCAAGTTCAGTGAACAGATTTTTTTTTAAAAATTGTATATTTTCCTATTTATTTTCCATGATTACAGATTTTCAAAAGTGCTAATATGACTAATAATATGCACCTGAACTTACTTGATATTTTGCCTATGAAAAAAAAATGTGGGTAAAAGGAAACCACTTCAAGCATGTTCATAGTTACTCATTAACTTTCTTTCTTTTTTTTTTTTAAGAAGCCGCCTGTAGATTAGAGGTCACTCTAAGAGAAAGTCCTGAAGTGACAAAACCCTGCTCTTCTATAATCATTTCAGAGAGTGTCTATGAGTGTTTAAGGCTTCTTTCCTAACTTTTGAAAGTCAAACACAGAATGGCGAAGAAAAGGCAATTCTCTAATGATAGCGTTTTTCAGTATGAAGGGCTGAGCGAGGAGCTAAGTCCGGGAGACAGTCCTGGATCTGTATTTCTTAGGTAAGTACCAGCAACTGAGTATTTTTTACTCTTTCATTTGACTGACTTGCCCATGATATTCTCTTTATACCACTGACCCAGAATAAATCGTCTCAAACTTTATAACCTCTATGCTGTGATTAACACTGTGCTTTGTTCTTTCTCCTTGATATGAAATATCAAGAAGAGAATATGGGAAAAGTGTACCGAATTTCCAGAAATGCATAACCTAAAAATAAGATATTTTCAGAAAGAATAAAATAAAATGACTGTCCAATATTTAAAAACAGAAATTGGAATGTGGTCAGTAGTAATTGAAAAACAATCTGGCTACCTGAACCTTTGCTCAGTTTCAGCTATATAAATAAAGCAAAAACAAATAGCTGGAATCAAAGATACAATTAGAGATTTAGAAAAATAACAATTTTGTTTTTCCTATACATAATCAATAGACTCAGCAGGGAAGAGGGAGAAGTAAGGTGTGGAGTAGTGTACTATGCCTCAATTATGTTATTATTACTATAGTGATTTGAATTAGTTTTGCTTTGATTCTATATATAGGAAGCACATTTATTTGAATTATAAAACTGTTGCTAACTAACAATAATTGTAAAATGAAGGTAATCATATTTTTGTTACCTAGCTAATTCAAATAAATATTCTGAAAATCAAGTCAAATAACATATATAAAGTACATTGAAAACTTGAAGCGCTAATATTATCAGTATTTTTAAGAATGAAAATTGAGCTTCATTGAATTACTACCATGAGTATCAAATAAGATATTTGTGGAAGTATTTTCTAACAAATCTCTATCTAAAGATGAAGTGGTCTTATTATGTAAAGATATGCTGGACCAATAGGCTGTGTTGCTTTATAAAGTAGGAACTCTGGCTTCACCTATATTGTATGTCAATACAATATCAAAGGGGAAACTAACCTCTAAAGGGAAGAACCAGGTTTTTTTTTTCATTGTCTCTTGATTCATTATGTTTTATTCTAGAATTTGTAATCTCTTACATAAAGCCTAATATAGTTCATGTGCATGGTCTTTCACTCTCTTAAAAAATTAGCAGGGTACCCTTTTGAAAGTTAATCATTATAGAAAACAGATCATGTATAGAATAGATCTTTATTTCCTTTACTATAAAAGAATATTTAAAATACAAGACATAATCATGCACTGACAAAAATTTTAAACATTAAATTATCTTTTCTCTGAAAATTAATATTTTGACCATTTTATGAAGCATGCATGGTGGTCATTTAGATTATATATATGTCTGCTTCAGTTTCTCTAAATTCAGCTCTCAGGAAATATACAGAGAAATTTCTGGAATCTAATCTATCTGTCTCGAAGGGAGACTTTGATACCTGCCTGGAAGAGAGTAGGAGATTGAAACCATGAAGCTAATCTTTAAAGAAAGGAGGTATCAGAGAGTTATTATATCCACCTGTTGAAAATTGCAGGTCAAGGGTAAAGAATTTCCTTTAGTTTCAATTTACTATGCTGGTCACTAATCTTTAATAGGGAAGGAATATTTCAAACTTATATCTGAAGGCTTGACACTCTTTCTACTAAATGCCAATTACACAAAAGACCTTCCAAAAACTAAATAGGGAATAAATCCATTTATATAATTAAATATCAAACAAAAACAAGAGAAGTTATAGGGATTAGAATATATCAGATAATCCATAAATTAATGAGCACTCATTGATAGAGATATCAACTTAAAATAAAAGAGAAATTTTCTCTGATCCCACCTAAGAAGAAATTCCCCAAGAATTTAAATGGGAAACTAGAAACCAAGGACATGTTGAAGCATCAGTTCCTCCATATGTCTCTTATGCTTCCCAGAACTTATTTTCCCTTTCCAAGGAGCTATCTCTAAAGAGAACCTGAAACCAAGTAGGTCTCTCTAAGGCTGAAAGCCAGAAAAAGAAAGTTTCTTCCTCCAAGCTCTCACCAGCATTACTCTTCATTTAGGCAGGTAGTGCCAAATAAGTTCTCTATACTACTGAAGACAATCATGTACATTCATCAGGCTTGAACTTTAGATTATAATTACAATAGGAACTGTTTTGTGGACTGCTGAGCAGTCGTTTTGCCTTCCCCTTGGTTCTATACAACCCCCTCAAAGTTTTTATCTTCTAGCAAGCCAGAGTATCTTTGAACTCATTTCTTGGTGTTAGTCATTTTCTTCTCCGGGAAGTAGAAGCTGCTAGTCATCCAGAACTCTCATTTTATACCTCTCAGATGCATAAGGTAATAGCTATCACAGGCTAGAAATGTCCACCATAGGATCTACCTTTCTATTCACCATAGGATCTACCTTTCTATTTCTTATTCAGTACTAGATAGACTTAATACTTATTGCCTTACAATATAGTTGGGGATCTGGTATAGAAAAACTTTTTTCCTTTGCATTTTTTCATCAGTTTCTTTGACATTTTTTTAATTACATCTACATTATTGAAAAAAATGGCTCTCTTGTTCTCTTTTAAAACACAAAATCAAGTAAGTTTGCAAACCTTTCTCATATCTAAAGGCTCTCTAACAACATGCTGTCAATTAAACATAAAGTAGGGGTTTTTTGGGTTTTTTTTTGTTTTTGCTGAGGCAATTGGGGTTAAGTGACTTGCCCAGGGTCACACAGCTAGGAAGTGTTATGTGTCTGAGACCAGATTTGAACTCAGGTCCTCCTGACTTCAGGGCTAGTGCTCTATCCACTGCGCCATCTAGCTGCCCCAACACATAATATTTTTGACTCTATCTGCATTTACTCCTATCAGCAACACACTATATGATGGACATCTCTAAATCAGGAATAACTTCCATACATAGTTTCCTTAGAGTTGCTGCTGAGTGAAGCCATTACTTGTAATTTTTCCTCAGTTTTTGCTTTCTCATTCTTCATTTTCTTTATCTCACTCCTCATTTCCACTATGGCTTTTACAATATAGTTTGTAATCCCTTCTGTCATATTTTCAATATACTTAGTTCTGTCTGGTACACCACAGTAGTAATGGTAAGTTAACACAAGTTTTTATTTCACATCCAATAGTAGCATCTGGTTACCTATAAAGTGTACATTTCATTCATTGTCCATGCCTAATCTCTTAAAAAAAACAATTTTAATATCAATATCACCAAATTCTGCTCTTGATGTTGTGAGTTGAAATGTACCAGAAGAGACCAATGTGCATTTATAATGTGTAGCTGCCTTTTTCACATCAAATATGTGAAACTTTCCTCTTGCTTCATTCTCTTTTTCACCTACACAATAAAATCCACTTTTAGGTATGGTATCACTGGGACTCCTTCTGTGTGAAAACTTCTCTCTGTAGGAATTACTCTATTTTGTCGGTGCCATGAGAGATGTAGATCTTCTTCAAAGGGGCAATCTTCTGACTGTCACGTCAAAAATCATTTTTGTTGGTCTTTCTTTGTGACTTTTCTTTTTTTTTCCCATGCATGATAAAGGCTACAATTCATGTTTATTGATGCTATCTTCTACATCACTGACTTCAGAGTTATGTGGATTTTTCTTGTGTTTCTGGCAATCAACCATGTAAATTCTTTGTGAAGATTTCTCGCATATTTGAGCCTTGTCATGCAATATGCAATGGTAATGTTATGTCCTAGGACACCTTTTAACATGACAGTCAATTGTTGCTCCTGGACAATGGCATAAAAAGCACATCGGTTTAGTGCCTCTTTTTATTTCCTTTTGAATATCTTCAATAGAAAATATACCAAGACTAATCATCAGGGTGTAAAGCCAGCAATGCTGGAGAAAAAAAGCATACATTTATGATGTGCTTCCACCTTCTGGTTTTAAGATGTCAATAGAGGCAGCTAAATAGCCCAATAGATAAAGAATCAGCCCTGAAGTCAGAAGGATGTGAGTTCAAATCCAGACTCAGACACTTAATACTTCCTCGCGTATGTGACCCTGGGCAAGTCATTTGACCCCAATTGCCTCTGCAAAAGAAAAAAAAAAGATATCAATAAATGTATATTCTTTGTCTCTACTAGATTTACAAAAGCTACATTTGTGCTGTCTTCTAGCCCCTTTTTCCCAGCCAACTAAGTTTCACATGATTTTTAATTGCCTTTAGAATCTTTGAAAATTTTAACCTTTTATTCTTCCAAATGAATTTCACTAATATTTTTTCTATGTCAGTAAAATAATTTTTTATAATTTAATTGACATGGCATTGGATAGCTTATTTAAATTGTTATTATTATGAGGCAGCCTATTTGGCTCAGGAGATAGAGCACCAGTCCTGAAGTCAGGAAGACCTGAGTTCTAATCTGGTCTCAGACACTTAATATTCCTTAGCTGTGTGACCCTGGCCAAGTCACTTAACCTCAATTGCCTCAGGAAAAAAAATTGTTATTTTTATTATGTTAGCTTTGTCTACCCTTGAACAAGTAATATTTCTGCAATTATTTAAATCTGACTTTATTTGTATGAAGTATTTTATAATTATGTTCCTGGAGTTCCTGTTTTGGCAGGCATACTTTTCAGTATTTTATAATATCTAGAATTATTTTAAATGGGGTATCTCTTCTTGAACGGTATTTTTTGGTGTATATAAAAATGTAGATGAATTATGTGGACTTATTTTATAACCTAATAGTTTGATAAAAGTTATTCCTTGTTTCAACTAATGTTTTAGTTAAATCTTAAAGATTTTTCCAAACATATCATGATATCACCTGTAAAAAGAGATAGTTTATTACTTCATTTTCTATTTTAATTCCTTCAAATTTTTTCTTCTTTTATTGTTAGCATTTCTTAAACAATTTTGAATAATATTGTTGACACAATGTAGTTTCCCTGTTCATTAATTTTAATTAATCTAGTTTAGCTTTAACTTTGAGATCATGATTGTATAACTCATGCTCTTTTTTTAACATCAGCTGAAACATATGTTCAACTTCAGCATTTCATTTTAACACTGTGTATCTCTCATTTTCAATTGTGTTCCATATAAACAATATATTGCCTGATTTTTATTTTTAATTCATTTTACTATCCATTTCCACTGTATGTGTAAATTCATCACATTTACATTCAAAGTTATAATTACTAATTTTGTATTTCTCTCGACCCTATGTTTCCTCACTATCATTTGCACCTTCTCTCTTTACACATCCAATTTAGGGCTGATCACTATTTTGCTCACCTCTTCCCTAACTCCTCTAAAAGTTACTTCTTTATTACTTCTTTATGCTATGTTCCATCCTCCACCTTAATCCACCTATGCTCTAAAAGTCTCTCCCTTACTGAAGAAAGCTATATACACCCAGAGAGAGGGATGTGAAATGTGGACCACAACATAACATTCTCATACTCCTTGATTGATGTTTGCTTACATTGTGTTTCCTTTATCTGATATATCTTTTGAGTAGATAAGATTTTTCTTGCACAACAATAAGTTTGGAAATATGTATACATATATTCGATTTGTCAAGTATTTTAACATAATTAACATGTAGTGGATATCCTGCCATCTAGGGGAGGGGTGGGGAGTTGGAGGGAAAAATTTGTAACAGAAAGCTATATAAGGGTTAATGTTGAAGAATTACCCACACATATGTTATGCAAATAAAAAAAAAGAATATAAAAGAAAAATAAAAAAGATTCTGGATCTTTAAAAAATAAATAAATAAATAAATAAAAGTCTCTCCCTTATCCTCTTCCACAAAATTCTTATTTTGTTAAAATTTTATGACATATTTTTCTAACGGTATATATTGTTTCCTCTTTAATCCAGTTCAAATGAGAATGATGTTCCAGCACTACCAGCCCCAATTTGTTTCTTCTGTATCAGTTCTTCCTCTCATTCCTCACTTATAAGAGATAATTTTTTTAATCTCTTCTTATTCAGTTTTAATTTTTAAAATCAACCCATTTTACTCGGCTCAGTCTAAGACTTTTTTTCAAACTACACAAGTAATGTTGACAGTCTTAAAAGTACTGATAATGTTTTCACACATAAGAAGTACCCAGTTTGAGTTCATTAATTTTCTTATAATTGGTCTATAATATTTACCTTATGTTTCACTTATGTTTTATATGTCATATTTTCATTCAGAATTATGCTCATTCCTGGGTAAGTTATTTTTGATTGCAACCCCAACTTTTTTGTTCTTCAAAATATTATGTCCAAGACCTGTTATTTTTTAACATAGAAGTGCTAGATCTTATGTGATTCTAATTGCAGATCTACAGTATTTAATTTGTTGTTTTAGTGTATGTTTTTTCTTGTCGTTTGTAGCATTTTCTCCTTAACCTTGGAACTTTGAAACTTGATTACAGTATTCCTATAACTTTTCATCTTGGGATCCCTTTCTGGTAATAATTGGTAGATTTTTTCTATTTTATTATCTTGTTCTAAAACTTCAGGGCAATTTTTTTGATAACTTCTTGTAATGTTTATTAAGGTTCTTTTTTTAATCATGACTTTCAGGTAGTTCAACAATTTATACATTGTCCCTCCTCAATTTGTTGATTAATTGCTTTCACATTTTCTTCTATTTTTATTATTTTGATTTTGGTTTATTATTTCTTTGTATCATATAATGTTCCCCTTGTCTAATTCTAGTTTTTAAGGAGTTATTTTCTTCCTTCAGTTTTTAGACCTTTTTCCCCCAATTGGTTGACTTTCTTCTCATAAATGTTTTTAAATTTTCTCAGGTTGCTCTTATTTTTTTCCTAATTTTTCCTCAATCGGGGCAGCTAGGTGGTGCAGTGCATAGAGCACCAGCCCTGAAGTCAGGAAGACCTGAGTTCAAATCTGTTCTCAGACACTTAACATTCCCCAGCTGTGTGACCCTGGGCAAGTCACTTAACCTCAATTGCCTTAGCAAAAAAAAAAAAAAAAAGCTAATTTTTCCTCAATCCCTCTTATATGATTTTTGAAGTCCTTTTTAAGCTCTTCCAGAAACATTTTTGGGTTTGTGACCATTTGATGTTTCTCTTTAAGTTAGGAATGGCTTTTTTAATTTCACTATATTCTTTTGAATATTAACCCAGATCTTCTTCACCATAATAGCTATCTATAGTTGGATTCTTTCTCCTTTGCTTACTTATTTTTATTTTATTTTTAGCAGCTGATTATTGTAATTGGCTCTAGCCCCTTGGTTAGGGGAGTGGTGCTGCAGGTCTCAGGTCCTTCTTACTATTATTTTCTGAGCTCCATCCAGAGACCCAACTTCAGGTACCTCTCTACTTCCAAGCCATGAGTAGGGACCCCAGCCACACTATGCTACAAATATTCTTGCCCTATAAAGTTCCTCTAGAGGCTACAAACTTCAATTTAACCTGTTTTGGAACTGAAAACATGAACTCCACTCTCCTACAAGTGTTCACAGTCAGCAGGGTCCCTGATACTCTGCTATCACACTCTCCAACCATGTACTCATTCTTCTTGTCCTCAGTCACAACCCACAACCATATTTTTCAGCACAGCTGTGCTTAGTGTCCCACAACTATGAAAGATTCTTCAAACTTTCCCTCTTCACCCACACACAGTCTGTGAGATGAAAGTTTCTCAGGACTGACCCAGCTGTCCCAAGGCTTGTTTGTTTTTTCAGTGATATCTGCCTAGAAGTATTTGCTCTTCACTTGGGAAGAACCTCCTTTCCTGGAAATGTGGTCTACCCTGAGGTCTTCTCAAGTTGTTTTGGGAAGACAACTGCTTTATCCTGAATTTGATTTATTTCTGCCATTTTATATTCACTATGAAGCAATGTTCTGCCTTTTTTCTGGGGAAAAAATTGGAGAGCCTGAAATCTTCTGACCTATTTCACCATCTTCCCAGAATCCTCCCTCTCATTATGTATATTAATATACATGTATGTATATATGCATGAATTTTTTTTGCATTCTGAATATATATTTCATCACTGGTCCTCTAGAAACACAAATTATATTGTATTGATTATAGTTCTTAGTTACTTCTAACTTGTTAATTTTTTAAATGTTATATGTAGTTCTGATTCTTTCATTCTCTTATTACTTTACAAAGGTCTTCAAAATTACTTTTATAATGTTAATAATATATTATTTGTAAGTGTGATATTTATAAACTTTTCAAGTTCTGTGTACTTCCTTCATACAAGTGTTTTCTCTCTGAAATCATCTATTTCCTCATTACTTATATCACAATAGTATTTTATCACATTCATACACAACTTATTTATTTATTCCTCAATTGACAGACATTTCCTTAGTTTTGAGGGTTTTGCCACCACAAAGAGTTCTGCTATAAATATTTTGTACATATAAGCTCTTTTCCTCTTGATTTACTTTCTTTAGTCTACCAGTGGTAAAGCTCAATTAAAGGACATGCATGGTGTAGGAACTTTTTGTATATAATTCCAAATGGTTTTCCAAAATAGTTATGGCCATTCACAGATCTATCAACACTACATCAATGTGCCTTTTTCCCCAAGGACTTTTTTTTTGCTGAGGCAATTGGGATTAAGTGACTTGCCCAGGGTCACATATAGCCAAGAAAGTGTTAAGTGTCTGAGACTAGATTTGAACTCAGGTTATCCTGACTTCAGAGCTGGTGCTCTAGAGATGCTTTGCCCTTCTGATGAGTAAATGGTAAATTCTCAGAATTGCTTTCTTTTGCAATTCTTGATTAGTAGTGACATTTTATACATACCCAAATTCTCATCAGTAATTTGAGAAAACAAAATTATTTTTATCTGCCCGAAATAATTCTCTTTGCTCACATCAACACTCTGTAATCCCATCTTATCCCTAAGATAATATAATATTTAAGACAGGATTTTGAGTTAGAAAAATTGTTTACTTCCCTATCTCAAATTTTTTTATGATAAATTCCTAAAAATCTGGTTGCTTTTTGTATTCTGATAAATTATAATGAACATTCATGGTCTTGGAAACAGATAATGTCTCTCTCCTCTCAGTAGTGCTTAGCATGGTGCCTGGCACATAATAGGTACTTATAAAGTGTTTATTGATTCATAGGAAAGCATGGTTTTGTAAGACAATATATACTATCAGAAATAATATCTGTGTCATTTGTATTCACTTCACCATTTTTCCTTGTTATCAGGAAGGATTCAGTATTGAATGGGTTGAAGAATAAATGAGAATTAAAGAAAACATTAAAATTCTAAAACTAACTAAAAAGTACTGTGGGTGGCTTAAAAAAAATTTGAAGAGAAAAAAATCTTATTTTATTTCCCTTAAAAGTCTTTCACAAAATCAAATTGTAGATAGTTGGGAGTAAGGGAGGTAAGAACACAAGTACTTTTTATTTTAGAAGTCAAAAATTTTGCTTTGAAAATTAGTTTCAAACATAGCTAACTTAGTTTGTCTATCCATCTTTAATTTATTGGTAATTCATTGAACTACTAATAAATAAGGCTAGATGTCTTTTGGACTTTTAAAAAAACTGAATGATAAACAAATTATTGCTAAGTTTTAAGCTGCTGTAGAACCACTTTTTCTAAACTCTTTTTAATAAGAGAGCACAAACACTCTTCAGAGGTCAGCATTTTTGAAGTGTTCTTTTCTTAAAGCTTACAACTAAGAAAAGAAAGTCACACCCAAACAAACTCAAGCCTTATTTAACTACATAGTTGCTATAACTATTGTGGATGGCTTGTTTGAATGTATAATAATTTGTAATAAATAAAGTTCTAAGGAAGGGGAATTTCCCCCTGGATGAGATATGAGCAAATATTTTATGTCTATTTTGATAAACAATTACCTCACTCAAATGGAAGAGTTATTTCAATGTTTAAACTTTTACTGATTTTTTGCTATAAACTTGTCATTTCTTGCTAATTTCTTTGATGTTTTGGTATCTACTTGGATAAGTAGATTTTTTATTTGTTTATTTATTTATTTGTTTGTTTGTTTGTTTGTTTTTGCTGAGGCAATTGGGATTAAGTGACTTGCCCAGGGTCACACAGCTAGGAAGTGTTAAGTGTCTGAGGTCAGATTTGAATTCAGGTCCTCCTGACTTCAGGTTTGGTGCTCTGTTCACTGTGTAACCTAGCTGCCCCTAAATGGATTTTTTTAAGCATTTTAAAATTCAAATAGGACCAGACTAAAAGAATTTAAAGATTATAACATATCTTAATTTATATGGTTCAAACCAATTTATTTCCCCCGCAGAATTTTGTCTCTCCCTTTAGAAGATGAGCTATTTAATGGCAACAATATTTCATTTATGCCATTGTATCCACAATTTGTAGGCTAGTACCTGGCATAAAGAAAGAATAGGGCAACAAATTTGTGCATACCATCTGATGCAGCAATATCACTGCCAAATCTAAATTCCAAAAGGATCATAAAAAGGGGGAAAGGACCTAAGTATACAAAAAGATGTATAGCATCCCTTTTCATGGTAGCAAAATACTGGTAACTGAGGGAATACCCATTAATTAGGAAATAGCTGAAAAAGCAGTAGTATATGTGGAATAGTATTGTGAAATAAAAAATAATGCACAGGCAAGTTTCAAGAAAACCTGAAAGATTTGTATGAACTGATGCAAAGTGAAATGAACAGATCCAGGAAAACATCAAACACAGCATGAGCAAAATTATGTAATGATCAATTATGGCTGACTCAGCTCTTCCCCACAATATAATAATTCAAAAAAAGTCCAAAGGGCTCATGAAGGAAAATGCTATGCATAAGCAGATAAAGAACTGATGACTCTGAATACGGAATGAAGCATATTTTTCCACTTACTTTATTCTTTTCTTGTCTTTTTTCTTTTGATTTCTTCTTTCACAACTAATTAATAGGAAAATAGTTTTACATGATATTACATGTATAAACTATATCAAAATGACTACCATTTTTGGAAGAGGGGAGAAGAGGAAAGAAGGGAGAAAAATTTGGAACTCAAAATCTTATAAAAATGAATGCTAGAAATGTTCTTGATATATAACTGGGAAAAAATAAAATACAATAAAAACAATAAAGTGAAAAACATTGTCAACTAACAAAAACAAAACCAAAAAAAGGAGTTAGATGGCTGTTTATCCCTGTTATTGCATCTTTCAATTCATCTTATTTTGACACATGAACATGAGACATCTTGTTAGAGATTTCCTTTAAGATAATGTTTTCAATGACTTTACTTAGTAGGGGATATTATCAGACTTTCTATAGAGGATTTTCCCCAACTGCACTTGTCTCCTTCTCTCCCTCCCTTCGTGTGTGTGAGTGTGTGTGTGTGTGTGTGTGTGTGTGTGTGTGCCCGCACGCGCGCACCTGGTGTCTTGGTTATACTGCTTATAATCTTATACATTTTTTCCATATATTTTAAGCAATAAATTTATGTTTTAAACCTGTGTTTACCTTCCCCTGTAAGATAATATCTCTTCCCAGGGGCAGCTAGGTGGCGCAGTGGGCCCTGAAGTCAGGAGGACCTGAGTTCAAATGTGAACTCAGACACTTAACATTGCCTAGCTGTGTGACCCTGGGCAAGCCACTTAACCCCAAATGCCTCAGCAAAAAGAAAAAGAAAAAAAGATAATATCTCTTCCCTTGGAAAGGAGATAATGTTTTATTGTTTACATTAATTAAATAACTGTCTGAAATTATCATAATCAGAATCAAGGTCCTTTCCTCAGGTTGAAATTATTTCAATTGTATGATATCTTTTCTCATTTTTATTTTTTCTTTAATAACTTTAATCATTATATTTAATATTTCCAGGTTAATAAATTTATCTGATTCAGGAATAACTTCCATATCAGTAAAAAGTAGTTTTCATTCAATTAAAATATAACCAGCTTTGTTTATTGTAATATCACTTGGTGACAACATGATTAGAGTTTCATCATTTTTCTTTCATAGTAAATATTCATGATGTGGTTACATAAGATTTCTATGTAGTCGACAAGACTTTTCCTTTTCTCATTAATTACTCCTAAATAAAATTTTAATTGTCTTTCCCTTTATTCACATTTGCATTAAAATCCCCAAATATAAAAATGTGTATAAAGTTTAATTTGTTTTATGTTGTGAATTTCTTAGAATTTCTCTATTTTGCATTCTGTGTATTTCTTGGTACATGAATTAGTATTATTTTTATCGTGGTCTTAGTGCAAATATCTGTCATGAGCATTGCAATATGAAATGACCATATCCCACAAAATAATGTTTCTTGTTTTCTTTAGAGAAAACAATAAAACTAACTGCCATCTCCTTTATTTACCTCTCCAAGGATTCTGTCATGTAGTTTTCTAGAACTGTATAGAGGAAGACTTTTTGTTTTGGTTGTTGTTTTTGGATGGGAGATGTAGAGATACCCGCACTACTTCCTTCTATTCTGACATCTTGGTTTTACCCTCTTGTTGTCCATTACTTTCTATCAGTCAAGAATCAGATAGAGTTCCTGGAGTTTATTGTGACTGTATTGTGCTCAGATGGCAAGGAAAAGATAGCAATAGTTTGAACCTTTAAAGTCTCAGCCTGAGCAAATCAAGTCTCAAGAATTGATTGGACGGCATTAATTTTGTTGGTAGTTTTAAATATTTTTAATAATGTATTTTTAACATCACCAAAGTTTTTCAATTATCCCTCCTACTAATCCATCCAGAAATCCATCACAAAGGGTATTTTAATACAAAGAAAAGAAAAAGAAAAAAGTGGAATTCAGCACAATCAATTCATAGAAAAAGTCTTTTTAAAAGATATACAATATCTAATACTTGTGAACCTCCCATCCCTGTAAAGGTGTGGATTGAGAGCATCCTTTCTCACCTATTCTTTTGAACAATGTTCATTTATATATTTTTACAATATTTAGTTTTGTTTGTGTTTTCACTTCCATTTACATCATTTTAGCCTTTGTGTGTATTATTTTCTTGGCTCTGCTTACTTCACTCTAAATCAGTTCATGTAAATCTTTTCATTTACCACATACCACATACCACATTCATTTACCACAGTTTGTTTAGCATTCTCCAGTAAGTGGGTGTCTACTTTGTATCCAATCCTTTGATATCATAAAATGTGCTACTATAAATATTCTGGTGTATGATATTCTTCATATCAGTGTTTTCCTTGAAGTACAAGCTAAGTAATGGAATCACTAAGTCAAAGATTATAGGTATTCTAGTCATTTTATTTTCTTAATTCCAAATTGCTTTTTAATTTGCAGTTCTATCTACTATTGTAGATAACTGAGTGTCTTCCCAGAACCCTTCTAACCTGGACTATTACCATATTTTATTATTTTTGTGAATTTTCAAAATGACAAGTAAAACTTAAGAGGTTATTTAGATTGTCTCATATTAGTGAATTGGGGTATTTTTTCAATTTGTTGTTAATATTTTGAATTCTTCTTTGAGAAAAGTATTTGTTCACATATTTTGACCACATGTTTCTTATGGCATGATGTCATATAAATATAGATACTATTACAGATAGAGATACAATTTGTTAATTGTTTATATAATTGGGATGCCAAATTATTATCAGCAAAATTTAATACAAAGGTTTCTCTCATTTCCTTCTTATTACCAAAAATTTGGTTTGTGCAAATTTTTTCAGTTTCCTATAATGAAAGTTAACTATTTTAACTTTTGTAATTGCCTCTGAGCCTTGTTTGGTTTAGAATACATCTATAACCCATAGCTTTGAGAGATATGTAATCTACTTCTCTTCTATTTTTTTCCAAATATAATCTTTAATATTAAAGTCATATCCATTTAGAATGTATTGTGGAAAATGATGCAAGGTATTAGTGTAAGTCTAATTTCTGCCAGACTATGTTCCAGTTTCTCCAATAATTCTTATCAAATAGAGTATCTTCTTAAATGACATACTTTCTGCTTTATCAAATTCTGAGAAGTGAAGTTCATTGTTTCTAATTCCCCCTTGTCTAGTCTGTTCCATTGATCTATTTCTTTATTTTTTTAACCAGTACCAGATGACTTTGATGAATGGCTGCTCTATAATTTATCAAGTTCTATAAGATATCCTTTTGATTTGATTGGTATAACATTAAAAGTTTAAATTACCTTTGATAGTATTGTTATTTTTTATTATATTGACATAGTTCAGTTATGAACAGTGAATATTCTTTCATCTATTTAAACTTAATTTTTTATTTTAAAAAGTTTAATTTAAAAAAAATTCTTTAAAGACTTCTTTGTAATTGGTTTGCAGATTGATTCCCAGACACTTTATAGATTTAGTGGTTATTCAATATGAAATTTCCTATCAAACACATGGATTTTGTCATTATTCTATAGAAATATAGTTAATTTTTTTTTTGCTTAGGTAATTGAAGTTAAGTGACCTGCCTAGGGTCACACAGCTAGGGAATGTTAAGTGTCTGAGATCAGATTTGAACTCAGGTCCTCCTGACTTCAGGGCTGGTGCTCTATCCACTGTGCCACCTAGCTGCCCCTATAGTTCATTTTTGAAGGTTATTTTGCAACCTGGAAATTTCCTGAAGCTATTGTTTCAATTACTTTCTTTGCTAATTCTCAAGGATTTTTCAAGTATACTGTCACATCATTAACAAATAGGAATAGTTTCATCTCTTCTTTAAATATGCTTATGGCTTCTAATCTATTCCTATTGAATATGAAACCTAATTTTGACTTTAGACACTTATATGGTTTTAAGAAAGGTACCCTCTGTGTAGGATTTTGAGCATAATTGAGCATTATACTCTAGCAAAGGCTTTTCTTGTATCTATTAAAATAATTATGTAGTTTGGGGGTGGGATTTTTTCCCTTTTTCACATGATTAATTATTCTCTTTGTCTAATGTTGAACCATACTTGTATACTTCATATAAATCCCATTTGATCATACTGAATGATTTCTTGAATAAATTAATATAATTTGTTGACAGGATTTCATTTAAATTTCATAATCAATATTCACTAATAATATTGATCTATATTTCTCCTCTTGTATTTCACCCTTGTCTGATGGAGGAATTAGTAACATATTTGACTCACTGAAAGATTAAGACAGAATTATTTCCTTCTCAATTTTTGAGAATAAATTGTGTGATAAAGGTATTAATGTCCTTTAAAGTTTTTGATAAAATTATTCTATGAATCCATAAGGAGAAGGAGTTTTGTTTTGCTTTCTTTTCCCTTTGGTAATTGTACTAATTCATTCTATTTTCTTTTTTTTAAGATTAACTTACTTAAAATTTCTCGTTGGTGTTTTGTTCACTTAAGTATTTTTCATTTTTCAAGATATTCCTCTATTGCTTCTTTGTTCTTATAATCTACAACTGTGTATAATAGATTTTAATTATTCTTATTTCTTCCGGATTTTATATTTTTTAACTTTGTAGGTTTGACTTTGTGCTCTATTCTTTATTTAACCAAACAGAATAAAGAGTTATCAATTTTGTTAGTTTTTTCAAAGAACCAGGTTTTTTATGTAATTTCTATGAAAGATGTTTTAATTTCCAGTTTACATATTTCTCTTACATTTTAAATATCTTTTCTTGCTTATTTTATTTGCTTATTTCTGGAATTTCTAGTGTTTAAAATGCAAATTCAGTTCATTAATCCTCTCTTTTTCAATTTTATTAATACATGTTTGTAAAGATAAGATTTTTGTTCTTGAGAACTGCTTTACTCGCATCCAAGGAATCTTTTTATTTTGTTTCATCATTATTATTTTCATGCACAAAATTACTGTTTCTACGAGCTTTTTCGTCTTACTGATAAAATTTCATTATTGATTCTCCTTTTCAGAACTTTGTTTGTGATCCCTGAACCACTGGCTACTTTTATTGTACTATGATTTAAAAAGGATGGATTTGCTTTCTTGCCTTTTTACACTTGTTTATGATATCTGTATCCTAATACATTGTCAATGTTAGTAAAAAATAAAATTTATATGTGGTGTTGAGAAATATGTATGATTCTTTTAAAGTTTCCTTTAGAAGATACTATAAGTCTTTTACCTCTAATTTTTCCAGAAAATTTTCCAGAAATTCATGGTTTTTTTTCTTTTGCTTGTCTTTCTGTTAGACTTAATTAAAACTGAGGGATGTTGAAGTCTTATATCACTATTATTTTACAATCTATATTTTTCTGTAACTTAATAAATGTTTTCTTTATGAATTCATTATGTATAAATCAGTTGGTTTTTTTGATGTTTTGAGTTTCTTGCCTTCTTCTTGCCTTCAATTTTTGTTATTTTTTTTAAATATCATTTTTGCTACTTTTCCAAAAATAATTCTTTTTTCATTCTCTTACTTTTCTAACTATTTTAACTTTTGATCTTTGATTCTTGATGCTTGTATTTATTTAGTCCTTTTTTTCCTGTATTCCTTATAGAATTCCTTATAGAATTAATATTGTTGAGATAACCATTTGGGGTTCTCTCTACTAAATAATTTATGTTATTGCTGTGTAGAGCTTGCCCCAGGACTCTATTTTTTCCCATTGTGCTTCACTTTTAGAAATATCCATTGTGGAGAATTCTTCCCATGGCCTTAATTATGCCATTCATTATTGATCTTTGCCCTCCCTTTGGTCATTTTCCCCCATTATGTCTCTTTTCCCTGGGTCCATTTCCTCCCACTTTTCTGGGTATATGTTGCCCCAGGAGTTCTGATTGTCCTTCTCTTGAGGCAGAGTGAGTGGTCTCTATAATCACCAAATCCCTGCAAGATAATATCCATGGCAAAAATACCCATTTCTCTTTATCCATATGAGAATTCATCAGTAGTATTCCTTTTCGCTACTGAAATAGGATTTCCCCCTTTTTCCCATCTTTTTAGTAATCTTCCTTTGCCTCTCATCCCTCTATGGTATTTCTTCTTTTTAAGAGATAAGACTTATTTTCCTTTTATTGTTAAGTGTTGATTATTCCTCTCTATCTTCTTTCCCTCTTCCATTTTGTAATTTAGTTCTATGATGAAAAAACTCTGATTCACCTTTAAGTAGGATGTTGTGAGATTTAAACCATGATGCTTCAGGCCTGTTTCTCTACCATGTCTTTTTCCTAATGGCTTGAAAAAATTGTTCTTGCTCAGTTGAATAATTAATTCAGTCACTTGTGTGTTGGAGTTTGTAATCTTGAGTCTTTTTTTTCCTAAAGGTACATGGATTTTTTTTATTACTATATTCTTTTTTCTGTGTTCAGAATTTCTGGTCGTTTTTTTGGAATAGTTTCTCATATTATCACATTGAGGGTGTGTTTTGTTGTTGTGGTTGTGGTTTTTAGTTTATCATGTTCTTCTGGGAAACCTCTATGTGTTAACTCTACATATTCTTTCTTTAAAATCAACGTTTTCTAGTATTTAAATCATGCACTGAGATTTTAATTTGTTTAGGTTCTTGGTGTCCTGGACTACAGAGATAGCTAAAATTGTCTCATCTATAGTCCAGCATTTTTTATTTAGATCTGAGAAATTATGAAGATTGGAAAAAATGCCTCACCTTCCATATGGTTGGTTGCATGACCTCCTGAATAGCTTTTAAGGAAAAAGTAGCCTTACTTACATGAGAGCAGCATTTAGGATATTGCCCATATAATATTATACACTTTGGTGGTAAGATTCTTAACATTCTCTAGAAGTTGTTACTGATATAGGAAACCTTAAAGGAGAAAAATAAACATTAAAACAGAAATACAGCAAAAAACCAATAAACAAAAACCACAATATAATATCCACCTATGGAGTGACAGAATTTGGGAGAGATTCAGAAAGAACTGAGCCTGGGTCTAAAGGATCAGGTCCATGTGGTGAATGATATCAAATTATGTTGTTCATAATGGATCTCTCATTGTAAAGGGGAACAGTACCAGAAACATCAGGGTTAATAGTAAAGATTATGATACTTCCGGCATAATCACTAATTCTCCTTACTGTTTAAGGATAATTTCCCTGTATCACAACCAGCTAGGTGTTCCCTGGAATACTAGCTAAGGCCTCATCCTCCCTGTGAGTCCTCAAGGAAAGAGTTGCAGAAGAGTAAAACACATAATCTTCATCTAGTAAGGCCTTTGCAGGAATGTGCTTCAGTCCACATATATTGAGAGTTGCAGTAGAGCTACACTGTGCTTGACAAAAGTGCTGTGAGTACTGCTACTACTAGGGACCTAAAAGCAGAACATCACTATCTTTCATTAGTTCATAACAGTTGAGGAGAACAAGAATTGTACCATTAGATAAACTCCAAAGGATCACACCAGGGTTTGGAATCCCCTTCCTATTAGTGGCCTCCTACCTAAAGCAGGAAATTCCTCTTGCTGCCAGTGAAACCTCTAAGCAACCCACTTTAAACTCAAAAAGCTGCTACAATTACAAGGATGTACCTCCCAAGACTATCCAGCTATATAGGGCAAAGCAAAAAAGAAAACAAAGAGAATGCCAGAAACTCTTCTAGGCTGGTACATGAGTTTTATTTGCCAAATATAAACAATAAGCATTTCTACTGGAGTTGGGGAAATCCTCTTAGGATCTCAACTATGCAGGAGTCCCTCACTGGAAGCTTCAGTGATTGAAAGAAAGGGAGGAGATTCATTGTTAGGAGGTGAAAGTTGAAACTTTTTAAAATGATGACTGTCCATAGGTAATTAATCTCACTTATATTTATTCCTATTTCCAGAAGTGTCTCTGGACTTTGGGGGGAGAATTAAGCATTGTCTATTCAAGGGCTTTCCCCAGTGATTTACACCAAATATTACAACAAATTCCTTGTGGCAAAATTCCAGCTGGCCTTTCAAATGTCATATTCAAAAATAAAACTCAAATAGTTCCTTCAGTACAAATATTAGATAATCCATATACTTTGGTTTGTATTCTTCCATTCTTGGTGTTCTTCATGATTTAGGGTCTCATTCCTCAACGGCTGGCTTTGTCTAAATACAATTATTGAACTAAAGGATCCTTGTTTTACTGCATTAACATTTCCAAAAAGCTATTTTAAAACCCAACAATTCTTTTCCTATTCACATACAAATAGGATTCATTTATATGTGAGAGATCGTTTTTCAGTAGATCTCCCTTAAGACGATCATGATGACTATTAGTAGAACAAAGGCATTGTAGTTCTAAAAAGGACAGATCATAACAAGTTCTTCTTAATTTGTTCTTTTTTAATGATGAAAAATCTGTTTTGATTGAAAAGAAATCCAATGAGAGAATAGGGAGGAACTCACAGAGAGCAATCATCTTTACCAGCATCACCAAAAATCCACTAGAAGCATAAAGCACACCTTCCTCTGAATTACTCATTCTCGTCTTCATGGAGTTTATTATGTTCCAATCCTGTAAGATTATACCAGTTGTTCTGGTTTAGGTCTGATTCAGGCTCTTGAGAGGTTAGTGTCCCTATTAGAATAATATAAGACACTGGGAGATCATTCAAAAGTAAACAAAAAATTTACTTAACCACAACAGGAAAAGGATATTCACTCCAGTACACCTCAAGTTGATTGAACTGAACAAAAATATCTCTTACCTAAATTAACCAACATTCTCCACCAACCAAGTACCAGAGAGAGCATCTAGAATTATTTGTGTATTTTGTACACAGATGGAAAGGAAATTATGTAAACAGTTTGAACCTTTAGTCCCCTGAAGCAACCAGCTCTCAAGAATGCTCTGAATATTTTAAAGAACAAAAATTTAAATCTTGCATGGGGACAAATATCAGAATATTCCTCCTCATATAACTATGAAGTACCACTGGCTCTCATAGTGGAAAGTTCCCCAGTTTTTTAACTCTAAGATTCTTCTGTTCTCTACCCTAGGAAAAAAAAAAGGCAAAAAGTTAAGTCTCAGGAGCAATGTTATTGCTTCTTCTACTACCCCATCATATTCTTGTGTTTTATATACAATTACAACCAGTTAAGGAATCTAACTAATTTTAGCAAGTCATTTGATTTCTGATTTTTACTTTATTTAGTGAAAAAAAGAAATTATAGTATTTATAATAGCAAGATTTGGGGAAAGTGTTTAAACTTCAAAATTATATGTATATATGTATATATACATATTTATATAACTATCATTGGGTATTATTAGAGTACAATGCAGGAAAAACAGCTTCTTAATATACTAAATAAATGGTATCAATCAACAAAGAAATTAAGTATCACATATATAATAGGCACTGTGCTATTTTAGTTCCTTTTTTTTCTCAGTCCTCTGAGTCCTCTTACATCACAGATTGCTCTCATGCTTCAGTCTCCTCCGGAATAAAATGGTCTTTTGACTTTATTTGGAGAAGGGATTATGTTAGAGAGAAGATGCTGAGTTTATATATGAGAAAATATGTATATGAATATATATATATATGTATAACCAGACAATCCCTACTTGCAATCACCTTATATTCAGGTAACAGAAGTCATTAAAGTCAAAGTGACTGGGAAGATTAAAGAAGAAAATCATTGTTAAAATATATTTTAAAATTTCTTGAAAACAATTATTCTAATATATGTTCAAGATTATCCAGAAATACTGATGTTTTTCCTGTTTATTATAGTTATCACTGATGTTATTTTTTTCTGTAAATATTAATATTATACTTAACAACCAGCACAATTGTAAACTGTTAACAGAAGAACAAGGGGGGGGCGGAAATGAAGGCTATCACTTCTCTAATGTTACACTGTGAAAACATTTGAGAGCTACTTTGTGTGAAGTTGTGCTTGAAGGATTATTAAAGGTAAATTAATGGAACTTTTCTAAAGTATTTTTGTTGAATATACTGACTCCATTTTTTCTCAGTCAGATTCTATTTGGATACATTGTGTTGCTATATTTTAAAAATCATAATTGAACCATATTTGACAGTTATTTATGGCTGAACCAACCAAACAGAGGACTAGACACTGTCTCCAATCTTCAGGACCTCTCAAATATCACCAAAATCAGAATTATGTATACAAGATAAAGCAATTTTGGCTGTCTCCATAATTTAAAACACCAAGAAGTCTAACAAGGTAACAATTCAATGAACTGGAAGCAGAGAAAACTAATCCCTATTCCTTAAAATGTTACTTTGAAACAGTATTAAACTCAGCATCTCCTCTATAACATAATCCCTTCTCCAAATACAATCAAAAGACCATTTTATTCTGGAGGAGACTGAAGCATGACAGCAATCTTGTGATGTAAGAGGATTCAGAGAACTGAGAAAAAGAATGAACTAAAATAGAAAGTCAACCCCTGCATGTATTCACCAGGACTGACGTAAAGTGAATTAGAATTCAGCTGGATGTAGTTCTATCACCCTAAAAGTCATTTAGGGCTGACACTGAGATCAGTAAAATGTGAATTGCCCTGTATGGGAAGAGTTTGAGAATATTTTAAGACAGTCTTCAAGGAAACTTTCATCAAAAGAGATATCAGAAAATAAAACAAAGGGGAATAGAAGGTAAAACAACCAATATTGCCAAAGATCTCAGAAAAAGAAAAACTCAATTACAGCACAAGAGTTTTCTAAGCACAAGAAGATAAGTCAAAAGGAAAGATGCTAACAAAAAGTAAGATAGACTTCATATCATCTGAAGAAATCCAAATATCTGAATAAATATTGAAAAATAAGGGAAAATAATGAAGAGAAATTTAATGAAGAGAAACTTGATGAAAAGAAACCATGATTCTCTTGAATCATGAAACTCTAGAAACCATGGATCTATTGATTTTCAAGTGACTGTGGATGTTTCCAAACAGTGTGTGAAAGAGAAAAAATATGGAAGCATAATGTATGACCTGCACAGCAAGACTAATTGTCAGACTAGAAAAATGAGAATCCACCATGGCAAAGCTCACTAAAAAACTTAAAAGGAGAACAATCTCTTGAGAATATAAGTAGGAAAGAATAGCAACAACACTAACTAGCATTTCTATACCACTTTAAAGCTTACAAAGTGCTTTGCTAATATGATCTCATTTGATCTTCAGAACAATTCTATGAAGTAGGTACTATTATTATTCCCAATTTACAAAGGAAAAAACTGAAGGAAACAGAGATCAAATGGCTTGCCCAGGATCACAAGGCTAATAAGTTCTGAGAAAGGATTTGAATTGTGGTCTTCCTGATCCCAGATCCAATGATCTCTCCATTATACTACTTAGCTGCCAGAAGTGAAGGACAACATGGAAGAAGATGATATGTAATGATTATTTTCAGTTTTACATAATAAAGTGAAAAAGCTTACTCTAGATGGGACTGAAGCATGGCAGTAATCTGTTCTAGAAGTTGATTCAGAAGAGTATTGAGAGAAAGAGAGAATTGGAATAGGATGCAAGTATGTGTGTGATTTCACCAGGACTGAAGTAAAGGGGACTAGCATCCAACTGGATACATTTCTATCAACCTAGAAGTTTTTTGTGGCAGAAACTAATGCTAGTTAAATGTGAATTGCCAGATGTGTGAAGAAGCTGAAAAAGCTTTGAGGCCAGGAAATTGCCATCAAAGTGAATTAGTCAGAAAGTGGGCAATTTTGGAATATAAAGGAAAATGACTGAAATTACCAAGAATTCAAAATAAAACTTAAATACTCAGAACACAGAAAACAAGGAAAATATTTACGAAAAGGAAAAAGATATTTATAGAAGGGCCTCTAGATCATATAAATGATCCCAGACATCTATGAATGAATATGAGATAACATAAAATGATTTAATACTTGATGAAGAAGAAAAACCTATAGATGAAACCTAAAGATTCTCAAGAGAGTATAAATGTTTTAAAAAAGAAATAATAATTATGAAAAATTTATGAAATAATAATTATGAAATAATAATTATAAAAATAATTATGAGAACTTATGAATTTTATAGGAAAAATAATTGTCCAAACAGAAAAAATTGAATCCATAGTAGCAAAGAAAGAAAAGAAAAACAATGGATTGGGGATGCAAATAAACAGATGTGGAGGATAATCTGTAAAAAGAGAAGCAAAAAGCAGTAATTTTAAAAGAAAACATGTCCTTTATAAAAGCAAAATATACTGAACTCACAGTCAGAATGTTTAGAGACAAATTAAAGATAATAGATGTCCCAGAAGAATATGACAAGAATTATGAGTAATAATATGCGAAATAATATGCGAATTCCTCAAATTTCTGAACATATAAAACAAATCCTAAAAAATTTTCAGAATCCCTCCAGAAGAAAAAAATTCATATGATGTAAATTTCAAGACATATAGTGATTAAATTAAATAATTCCAGTGATAATAAATTCTGCAAGCAATCAGGAGAAAGACCTTCAAATATAAAGAAAAGGAAAGTTGAATAATTAGGACTATTCTAATCACACCAGAAATCACAAAAGGGAATGAAATGATGTGTTTGTAAGAGCAAGGAAACTAAGGATGCATAAAAATGCAAAACTGAGGCTTAACCATTAAAAAAAACTGAGTGAATTTTTCCTTTGTAGACATACAAGATAATAGAAATATAAGCAAAGCATGGAAAAAATCAAGGAAGGCAGAAGAAATAAAATAAATTACCTCAGGAAAATAAAAAGGACATTCATGGCATTAACAACAAAACAACTTCAAAATAATAACAGATTTCTCTATAAAAAGAAACGAGTGAAGGCTGCAAAAGTAAGCCAAAAGAGATGATGGAGAAACAAACCTGAAAAAACAATATAGACTGAATCTTAGGTGATCCCACCTAGATTAGGCTAAAATAACTGGAGACAAATTACTATTTCTGAGGGGGGAACAATATTAAAGCTAATATTTTCATAATTCTAAGAATGAACATAAATGACAAATTTATTAAGAAAATAAAACTTTATAATCCTTTGCTTACAAGAATACCTTTAACAAAGAAAAAGAGAAAAAATGAGAGACTAAAGCAAAATTTGCTATATATTAGATAAATCTAAAAAAGCAAAAATAGATGGTATACTTAGAGAACCCTAGAGACTCAACTAAAAAACTACTAGAAACAATTCACAACTTTAGTAAAGTTGCAGGATTCAAAATAAATCCACATAAATCATCACCATTTTTATATATTACCAACAAAGTTTAGCAGCAAGAGATAGAAAAAGAAATTCCATTCAGAATAACGGATGATAGCATAAAATATTTGGGAATCTATCTGCCAAGAAAATGTCAGAAACTATACGAACTAAACTACAAAACACTTTCCACACAAATAAAATCAGACCTAATCAATTGGAAAAACATTAAGTGCTCATGGGTAGGCCGAGTGAATATAATAAAAATGTCAATACTACCCAAACTAATCTACTTATTTAGGGCCATACCAATCAAACTCCCAAGAAATTATTTTACAGATCTAGAAAAAATAGTAGCAAAGTTCATTTGGAAGAACAAAAGGTCAAGAATTTCAAGGAAATTAATGAAAAAAAGACAGATGAAGGTGGCCTTGCTGTACCAGATATAAAACTATATTATAAAGCAGCGATCATCAAAACTATTTGGTACTGGCTGAGAAATAGAGCAGTTGATCAGTGGCATAGGATAGGATATCAGGATAATTTAGGTAATAACTTTAGCAATTTAGTTTTTGATAAACCCAAAGACCCCAGCTTTTGGGATAAGTACTCACTATTCAGCAAAAACTGCTGGGAAAATTGGAAACTAGTATGGAAGAAATTAAGGCTGGACCCACACCTAACACCACATGCCAAGATAAGATCTAAATGGGTTCATGATCTAGATATAAAGAGTGATATTATAACCAAATTAGAGGAACATAGGATAGTTTACCTCTCAGACCTATGGAGATGGAATAAATTTATGTCCAAAGAAGATCTGGAACTCTTAATTGAACACCAGATAGATAATTTTGATTATATTAAGTTAAAAAGTTTCTGTACAAACAAAACTAATGCAGACAAGATTAGGAGGGAAGCATCAAATTGGGAAATCATCTTTACATTTAAGGGTTCTGATAAAGGTCTCATCTCTAAGATATATAGAGAATTGTCTCATATTTATAAGAATTCAAGCCATTCTCCAATTGATAAATGGTCAAAGGATATGAACAGACAATTTTCAGATGATGAAATTAAAACTATTTATAATCATATGAAAAGGTGCTCCAAATCACTATTGATCAGAGAAATGCAAATTAAAACAACTCTGAGGTACCACTACACACCTGTCAGATTGGCTAAAATGACAGGAAAAGATAACGATGAATGTTGGAGGGGATGTGGGAAGACTGGGACACTGATGCATTCTTGGTGGAGCTGTGAACGGATCCGGCCATTCTGGAGAGCAATTTGGAGCTATGCTCAAAAAGTTATCAAACTATGCATACCCTTTGACCCAGCAGTGTTTCTATTGGGCTTATATCCCAAAAAAATCATAAAAGAAGGAAGGGGTCCCACATGTGCAAGAATGTTTGTAGCAGCTCTTTTTGTAGTGGCTAGAAACTGGAAACTGAATGAATGCCCATCAATTGGAGAGTGGCTGAATAAATTATGGTATATGAATGTTATGGAATATTATTGCTCTGTAAGAAACGACCAGCAGGACGATTTCAGAGAGGCCTGGAGAGACTTGCATGAACTGATGCTCAGTGAAGTGGGCAGAACCAGGAGATCATTATTCACGGCAACAACAATACTATATGAGGATCAGTTCTAATGGACATCACTCTCTTCAACAATGAAATGCTTCAAACCAGTTCCAATTGTTCAGTGAAGAGAGCCATATACACCCAGAGAGAGAGGGATGTGAAATGTGGACCACAACATAACATTTTCATGTTTTCTATTGAGGTTTGCTTGCATTGTATTTCCTTTATTGGATATGTCTTTCGTTTAGATACGATTTCTCCTGCACAAAAAATGATGTGTGGCAATAACTACACATATATTCGATTTCTTAAGTATTCTAACATAATTATCATGTAGTAGATATCCTGCCATCTAGGGAAGGGGTGGAGAGTAAGGGGGAAAAATTTGTAACAGAAAGCTTTGTAAGGGTTAATGTTTAGGAATTACCCATACATATGTTTTGCAAATAAAAAGTACTAATAAAAAAGAATATAAAAAATAAAATAAAAAATAAAAAAGCAAAAATAATTATCATACTATTAGTCAAAGCAAAAAGAAACATTCCCAACATAAAAAGAAATAAACAAGGAAACTACAGTAAGGTAAAAAGAAGCAGGGACAATAAATCATAATAATTTTCTACGCTTAGTGCCATAATTTATAAATTTATAAAGGAAAAAAAAATAGCTGAATTCAAAAAAGACGTAAGCAATAATACTATAGTGGCAGGAGATTTTGATGTCCCTCTCAATTTTGAAAAAAAAAATGTACAAAAAGATTAACAAAAAGGAACTAGAACTAAATGAATTGATACGGAAATTAGACCCAAAAGACCTATTCCATCTTTTAAATGAGATGGATAAAAAGTTATCTTAATTTTCCAACATCAAATAGAACTTTAACAAAAATTGACCATGTGTTAGGTACATAGCTATCACAAAGAAATACAAAAATAGTAGGAATAGCAAATGTGTTGTATGGATCATAATTTTAAAAAAATAATGATCCATTCAGAGACCACAAACAAGAAATAGAGACTCAAGCAAAGATTTAATGATGAAATCCTAAATATTGAGTGGGGTAAAAAATCAAATCAAAGAAGTAATATTTGTGTGAGAGAAAATGATAATGATGAAACAAATTAAATTTTTTGAGATAAAGCAGTCTTTAGGGGGAAAAATCATAAACTTACAAATATACATTAAGAAAATAATCAAGGAGAGGACGAAGGAACTGAATACGCCTTGTTAGAATGAGAAAGGCAAATAAATAATCCTAACATAAGCACAAGATATATTAAAAATTAAAGAAGAAATAAACTGTGCACAAAAATGATATATAAAACTAAAAGCTGGCTCTTTGAAAAGATTAATAAAATTGATAAATTCTTAGTCAACCTTATTTTTAAAAAAGGAAGAGGGCAGAAAATTGATCAACAAAGTAGCAAAGGAACAAGTTGAAATCATAGCAAAACCAGAAGAAATAAAATTAATTATCAGAAACTATTAAGTATATGTATATACACACAATTGAGAAGACAAAAGAAATAAAGGAATATATTCAAAAACTCAAAACATCCAAATAGAAGACTAAGAAGAAAAATTAACTAATCTAACCACAGAAAAGGAAATAGAACTACAATTACTGGAAGTCCCAAAGGAAAAAACTACTACTCCTTATGAATTCACAGAAGGATTCTATCTGAACTTTCAAAAAAATTATTACTCATACTATCAAATTTATTTTCAAAAATTAAAAAAAGAAATTACTTTGTCTAGATCTTTTTATCAGATAACCATGAAAGAATAAAATGTAGGAGAATTATGGGCCAATATCAGTGATGAAAACCAATTCAATATTTTTTTAATCTTGTTAAGGGGATTAGAATGAATTATACAAGAAATTATTCATTGTGACCAAATTAGATTTTGTCTAAAAGGAATGCAAGGATCATTGGATATCAAGAAAAGAAAGTCAACATAACCATGTTAAAAACAAAAATACTCAAACCCACATGATTAACTCAATAGATAAAGAATCTTCAACAAAATACAACACTCATTTAAGGAAGTAAAGCAAGTAAAGATACCTACTCTCTCTAGTATCATTTGTTACAATTTAGAAAAGCTAGCCAAAGCAATAAGACAAGAAAAAGAAATTAAATGTGTATCAATCAGCAAAGATAAATAGGTAGATAGATATAGAAAGCTAGATCCCAAATTGCTGGTGACATGAGAGTTTATTTATAACATCCTAATATATTAGCAAAGATATTAATTCATATAAATAATAGCTTCAGCAAAATCACAGGCTACAAAGTAAATCCTCAAAAATCAATAGCATTTTCATATAATAATAGCAAAATCCAAGTGACAATAATAGAAGGGAAAATTTCATTCAACTAATTATAAAATGTACAAAATATTTGAAGATTAATTTTCAAAGTGCATGCACACACAATATATATATACTTACATTATGTATATATACATATATACACATACACATATATATGTGTTCAAATATAAAATTCCCCTTGAAGAAATAAAGAATAAATAGCTAAAGAAATATTCAGTCATTATGGTTGAACTATAATTAAAATGACAGTACTAATTAAGTTAACTTACAGTTTTAATGCTGTGCTAATCAAATTATCAAGGAGAATTGTAGGATTTGATTAAATAACAAATTCACTTGGAAAAGTAATATATCTTGAAGATCAAGGGAAATAATTTTAAAAGATAGGTATGAAGAAGAACTAGCACTTCCAGACCTCAAACTATGTTACAAAATAGTCGTTATCAAAATCATATAGCATTGGTCAAAAAGAGAGAGAGAAGTAAACCAATGAAATAGAATAGACAAAAAAGAATCCGAGACAATGGAACTCAGCGATTCAATAAACAAGAAAACATAAATTGGTTAGGAAGGAATTCCCTATTTGACTTTTTTTTAATTGCTAGGAAAACTGAGAAGCAGTGTGGTAGAAATTAGGCTTATATCACATTACCTTATATACCTAACATATTCCAAAATCAATTCTAAATGGATACATGACCTTAATGTTAAAGATCATATGAGAAAAAATTAGAAGTGATAAATATTTATTGGTGAGGTATTAAAAAATTAATTTTATTGTGTATAGTAAAAGGATATAAATGGTTATATTTATTTGGTATTATTCTGAAAATTTTACTAATAAATATAGACTTGTTATTTTTAGTAAAAGCTTTCTAAAAATCGAGTTAGTAGAACTTCAAACCTTGAGGACTTTTTCTTGAGTATCTAAGACATCTTTATTCCATCTAAAAAACTATATTTAAAAAAGACATTTTGATTGCTTGTTACTTAAACATTTCTTTCTGGTTTTCTGAAGCTGGTTTTCAGTCATAGTGATTATATTCAAAAGCAAAGATATGATTAAACATGCCACATAAAACAAGGAAAAGGTTCAATTCACCAAATACAATCCAAAAAAATTAAAAATATGTATCTATGAAAAATCATAAAAATCAAGCATGACACAAAAAAAAAGATATATGAAGAGGGCACTTCCAACCACCCCTTTGTGGAGGGAGGAGTGTTGCACATTTTAGATATTTTTGGACTTTATCAATGTATTTATCGGTTGTGGTGGCTTTTCCTCATTTTCTTTTCTTTGTCTTTAAAAATAATATTTCTTATATAATATGCCTTTCTAAGAGGGTTATTGGGAAAAGCTATGATGATTTTGTTTTGTAAAACAAAAGACATCAATAAAAACCCCACGTGAAGAGATGACTACTCATGCATGGAAGTTAAAACTCATGTGCTATCCTGGATGAGTATCTAACCATCTTTTCTACTAAAGGTAATAACTTCCTAAGCTCAAAGAAGCTATAATGATACAAAATGGAATTTTTAGCAGCATCAGTGATGAACTGAAAGAGAAAAAAAGAAATCCATTTGATCCTACCTGGGGAAAATTTAAGTATGGGAAGAAAAAAAAAACTCCTGGTTCTGCTATAACACAATATATGTGTTCATAAAAAAGCACCAAAAAGTCATGCAATAAAAACCATAGAATTTATGGGAGGAATGGAGTTAGGGGCAAAATGCTTCAAAACCTCAATAGTGATACACAGAAACAAAAAAGATAACACTTTAATTTTTTAAAAAAGAATAGTTTTATATGTGTTAAATGATTAAGGAATACATAAATAAGAGAATAAATAAAATGCTTCCTAAAAAATCAAAATGTTTCCTAAGAAATCAATCATGCTGGAATAATCTCATTTGTTTCTTTATAAAGCTTCAATTCTCTCAGGTTCCTCCCCAGCCAATGTGCTTCTTAGTAAAAGGATTTGGATTCACAATCCTCCACTGTCATTTATTACCTGTCTCTGTGAAGACTCTGTGAAGTACAATTTAGCCCAATCACTCCAATTATTCTCACTTCCATTTCCTAAATCTTCCCCTGGGACTATTCTAGTGTAAGGATTATTTGCTCTCTCAGTTACTCGCTGCAGCTTTTCTTCAGGTTCCTAAGGACCTATGGACATCTATTTTCCCTCCTACCCTAACCTTATTCAGTTCTGGAATAATAATAATAATAGGATCATATCCTTAATTTTGGAAGGAGCTTTAAAAACAATCTTGTCCAATACCTCAAGGAGATAAAGAAGTGAAGTTCAAAGAGATCAAGTGACATAAGCAAGTAACAGAAACTTTGACTCCTCCTCCATTCTACAACATCCCTGGAACTTTCCAGTTCAAAATATGGTTACCTATGATATATATATATATATATATATATATATATATATATGTGTGTGTGTGTGTGTGTGTGTGTGTGTGTGTGATATATGTGTGTGATGTATATATTATATATGATGTATATTATATATAATACATATAACATATACATTATATATAATATACATCACATATGTAATTATATATGTATCAGTATATATGATATATGATAATAGTGGTATTATCCTATCAAATTATGATAATTTTATAGGTGTATTATATATATGTATATATATAGTCCTTAATAATTTTTTAATTCATTCATTCATGAAGGCAAACATTTCAGACAATGAATGATCTGTGACCTTTTAGATTGTAAAGAGTAAGTTACTTGAAAAGATTCTAGGACTTGTTCATTGGATAAAGGAAACTGGAAACACTCACAAGATTTCTTATGATTGGCTGAGAGTATAAGCCTTGCCCCCCCCCCTTTTTAAAGCAGGCTACTCAGTTCTGGAATAAATTGAGAGAGGAGCTTTGGCAATTAGAAGAGAGATGGTCTCAGCTGTTACATAATCCCTGTTTAACTTTACCCTTGCCTTTCTTGTAAAGAATAGCATGAGAAATGGATAAACTTAAAATATCTTAAATGTTTGCAGCACCAAAGTGACTATTTGTGGAGAGGGAAAATTCTCCTGTCTGTTATTCCCTACTTTATGAAAGTTTTTAAAGTACTGTTAATTTTAATAATTTTCATTTATTACTCCATAAAAATTAGAAAACACTATCCAATAGATGTTTTATTTGGTTTAATAACAAATGAATATACTTCCAATTCCAAAACCCTTCCTTAATAAATATAGAAACATCAAATATTTCTTGAAAAAAAAAGGGAAAAGTAGATTCATTAATTTTCCTTTCAAATTTCATTTAAATACCCACCTTTACCTATATCGAAAGAGTTAACCAGGCAGTCGCATGTGTCTGCAATTTCTTTTTACCTATGCCATTCCCACATGAAACACTGAGCAAATGTATTGTTTAAGCAATGAGGAGGCAGTACTCAATGAGACAACATCCTGTTTGAATAATTTAAGTTGTAGAATAAGAGCTACACAGTGGATTTGGCAAACTCTGTTGTTACTTTAACCTCACTCAGCCTTATTCATTTCCTGTAATCACGAATAGTGGCTGAAGTTGGAATTTCTCATTTCATAGCATTAGTAGAAAAAAATAATCATTTTTAAAAGAATGAAACACATTGTGACTTGAGTCGACTGTTTTAAACGCCCTAGTCAATGCTTCCTGTTCCAGAAAGACTTGTTGAACAAGTTTTCGTGTTTTTTTTTTCTTCATCTCCTCTTGGGTTGGGGAAAGAAACTGTCACTTCTCATCTGCCCTCCCCTTCGCTCTCTAACTTCAACACTCAGTTCAACCAGTAGCACCAATGAAAACTTGTCCCAGTTAAACCCACACAAAGACTTACCCTCCCTTGAATGCATAGAATTCTAAGGGTTGTGTGACTGTGAAGAAGGCACGGAGGTGGAAAGTTGTTCATTTCAGTTGAGTTGTAGGGTAGGGTAGGGAGAAAGGGCAAGAAAAGGAAGAAGAGGTGGAGTCAGCCACAGGCATTCAGAGCACACGCAGAGCTCCCGGAGAAGGGCCTAATGACTGAACTACAGCAAGACTGGGAAGATATAAAACCGGCAAAATTTCTCAGCAGGAAGGAGAGCAAGGCTGGTCTGTTTCAGTGAGTATTTTCTTCTGTCTTCTATGAAGTACTTAAGAAAAAGAGTTTTTCTCCATGTAATTTATCACAGTGTTTCAGAGAGAATTCAATATATGAAAAGTCATGACATACATAATTTTTTTTCCTGTTTATTAACTTGCTGCTTTAGCTCTCTTGCTTCTGGGTTTTGTGCTGAAAACATACTTCTAAATGAATATTATATTTAGCTTCATGTTTACTTGAGTATATGTTCCATTTGAATTAAATGCTTCTGCCATTCATTCTGCTTTTGGTTTCTCTGTCAGATTTTCCATAATTTTAGTCCCAGCTTTTATCTACACTTGTGGAGTTTTTGCCATCTATTACCCTGATGTTGATATGAATGATGTTATTAGTCCCTTTTCTACAGATCATCCAAATACTGTTTCTGCCCTCTTCTCTTCTATCCTGAATCTGTTCTATCTGACAAATTTTTTTTCTTTCAGTTTTACTACTAATTTGAAACTTGGAAGTCATCTTTAATTCTTCTGTAGATTTTATCTCCACACTCTCTCCCCAGTATGTCCCTTCTTTCTGTTCCCATCTTCCCTTTTTCAAATCATACTTCACATTTCTGCCATACTTACTTTGCTAATTCACAAATTTGATCACATCTTTCTCTGCTCAGAACTCTTCACCTAACCCACAATAAAGTTTGAATTCTTTTGCTTGGCTTTAAGAAGTCTTTCCATAATCTTAATTCACTCTTTCTTTCCAAAATGATCTCATATGACTTTTCCACAATAGTTGCCATGTCCCAGATTCATCCCATACTTTGGCATCTCTGTGTTTTATTCATACTATTTCATATGACTGGGTTTTCTACTCTTACCTTGTTCAGAGAGAGAAATAGAGACAGAGAGACAGAAATTAAATTTATACCATTCCTTTAATCTAATTTAAGTGTTAACTCCTCTGGGAAGCCTTCCATGATTCCAATTTGCAATGTTCTTCACTTAATCAGTAAATATTTATTAAGCATCTATTATCTTCCGGGCACTATGCTAAGCACTGGGGATACCAAAAGGCAAAAAGTCCCTGACCTTAAGGAGTTTACAATCTAAAGGGGAAGATGATGTGTAAACAAATAGATAAAAAGTAAGCTATATATTAGGATAAATAGGAAATAATTAGCAAGGGGAAGGCACTATAAGAGGAGTTGGGAAAGGTTTCCTGTTTTTAAAAACTAGGAATTTACATATCCCTACTGGTTAAGACAGTGTCTTACTAGACCTTTAGTCCTATGAAGTCAAGAACTATATATGCATTATGTCTCCCTAAATACATTATTTTGCACATAGTAGGATACAGTGTTCAATAGATGGCCTGAAATTAGAATAGTCATCTTATCTTAAAATAGTCTCTACTGGAACAGAGAAAAATGAGACAGAACAAGAATGTATTTTACTTGGTTTTTCTAAGTTAACTGTGCAAGCTTGTTTCTGTATTCCTTATCTAGTCAGAAAATCACATTGTTTTCCTTCTTTCTTGAGCATCAATATTTTCCCTTTCAAGAAGATTCTTTCTTATTAATATTTGGTTAGAATAACTGATTAATCAAATGAAAATTGAATTATTGTTTTGAGAAAAAAAGATTGTCTTGTTTGAGAATTGGAATCATGAAAAATGTATGGTTGTTAAAGATGGCATGAACAAGTGGAATAGGGATCTCTGATAGGTAGAGAAATCCTCAGATTACTTGTGTATCAAAAACATTGTGCTCATTGAATTAAACCTTAATTACTGCAAAGCCTCCTCAATGAAATATATATCATTCAAAAAGTTTTCATTAATTCTCAATACAGAAATGACCAAGTAAATAAAGAATAAATCATAGTTCAGAGAAGTAATTTATCAATTCATTCACATATCTATTTAAATTCTGAAAGTGCCTAGATAAACTAGATCCAAAATTTAATAGAAGAGGAGAAAACAGAATAGGTTACATTTGCAAAATTGTACAGTACTTTTAAGTACTCCCTGAAACAGAAATTCACCTTTCAGCATGACTATTTGGATGAAGAATTATGAATCAAAAATACCATTCTCTGAAAATTCAAAATTAAAGGACAATGTAAAGGCACATGGTAGACTCAAATAAGTTATAGCATATTACCCACAAAGAATTACACACATAAAAATAATGTAAAGGAGATATATGATCAGAAAAATGGGTCAGTTCTATTTTAAGGGCAAGGGGTAAAAGATGACTATGACAATTGTTCCATTGTCATCTACATAACATTAGGAAACATTATTTGCCATAGGTACTTACATAAGACTTATCTATTAAATCCAGAACTACTTATCCTCAGCTGTTGGAAAGCACACACCGCTGGCCTTTTTGAGTAATATCACCATTTTGTGATTCTTTTGAAGTTGGGGAAATTTTTCTGAAAAATAAGTTTTATAGGGAAACAAAGACTTTCTTATTTCTGCTACCTTCATGTAAATAAGGCATGTTTGTGAATAATATATTTTTTTACAAATAGAAAAATATATTTAGCCCTTCCTGGATATTACAAAATAGTAATATTTCTCTTTTAACAAAATGTGTTTTCTTTTAAAGAAATAAAGTTGAAATACACTGGTGGTCATTAAAGGCAAGTCATCTGACCTGCATTTTATTTGTAATGTTTCAGAGACATGATGATGGTAGTAAATATACAAAGAAAACATTGCATATAAATTAGGCTGATAGAGGTGAGAACCAGAAATAGTCACTATGTATATCTAGGTTCTTTGTTTCCTTTTATCTTGTGACAATTCCCACTGAACATGAGTCAAACAGAAATATTGCTATGATCTCCAAAAGGTAATTTGTAAATTGTAAATTTACTATTGTAAACTTACAGTGGTAAATTTCAAATTCAAAGAAGGTCATCTTATAAATATCTACAATTTTATTTAAAGGTATTCATCAGGTTTGGTCTGACACTTGTGTAATTTGAGACTTAGAATCATTCAATCCACAAGCATTGATTAGGTGCTTACCTGCCAAGGTGAACAAACTTTGCCACTTAATCTTTTCCTTCTTCAAGCTGCAAGATATTTTTAAATCCCTTAAGAACTATGCTTTAACTAACCTTATTTTAGTTCTAGGTACTTCAAACAATTTAATATGTATATGTTAGTATATTTGTTTTTTATCTCTGAAATTTCTCCCAACCTTTTTGGGTTATAAACAAAAACAACTAAAACTGTTTATTTCTTGTCTAATGACTTATAAATCAGAATTGTCTTCATTTCAGTAATGCAAAATGTTGTTCCTATAATCTGATAGATATAACATTTGATAAGGTAATTAGGCAATAGAAATCCTTTAAGTATAATAATTTTATAAGATAGGGAAAGCAGTGTGGCCCAGTAGAAAGAATGCTGAACTTGGAATTCCTAGTTGTGGGTTTGAATCTCAGCTTTGCCACTTAACCACCTTTCTTAAGGACTCTCCTTCTTCATCTATAAAATGGGAGGGTTAGATTAAGTGACTTCTAATGTTACATATATATCTATGACATTTTAAATATACTGTAACATCTCATATATAAAAATCTCATATATCAATTTTAACTCAGTTTGTGTCATTTTAAATTACATTTATTCAGCTATAAAGTCGTAAAATATTAGAGTTAGAAAGCATTAGACTAGAAATCAGGAAACCAAAATTTAGATTTCCATTATGTTACTTCCTGTGAACAAATAAATAAATTACTTTACCTCTTCTGTTTCTTAATTTGCAAAAAAAAAAAAAAAAAAAAAAGGATAAGGAACCCTATGGTTACCAATATAGGGCTATACCTTCTTGGCTATATGTAATCTTATAGCATTAAAACACTAAAAAGTTAAGGGATCTACCCAATGTCTATCAGAAGAAGGATTTAAACCCAAGTCTTCCTGGAAATATACTACAGAAGACTTTTAATAAAGTATATTAAAAACTATAAAGTATTCTAAAGTCTCTAGCTTTCTTCAAAGTTTATCTCCAACACCGCTTCTTACATGAGGCAGTCAGGATGATTCAGCAGCTAGAAGATTACTGATGAGTAGACTAATCAGAATACTAACTATGGACACATTTAAAAAACATAGGAGTAATTAATTCTAATCTTTCAGGATTAGATCAAAAATTAGATTACTAATTAGCAGTTACTAATTATTGATTAGGTTAGTGATCAATTCTAAATGTCTCCAGACCCTACTGTCTACCCTGCTACTGATTCCTAAGATCTTCTAGACCTTGCATCTAGGTCTTTTGGATCCCAGGGCATAGTTACCTGATAATGCAACATAAGGCCACCTGAGCCTTGCCCTACATTTCTTTCTATCTAACCTACACTTGATTTTTTTCCTATATCTCACTCTCTCTTACCCCATCCCATTTGTTCCCAAGCCTGTTCATCTTTGCAACATTGCTTGAATGTAGTCTTTCCTCTAACAGTACCATCACTTTTCACATAAACACTCATCTTCTCATGAGTGGACTATTGCAATAGTTTGCTGGTTGATCTATCTGTCACAAGTCTCTTACCACTTTAATCAGTCTTTCATTTATCTTCCAAAGTGATTTTTAAGTTCCTACCTGATCCTGTTACTCCTTCCTTCCACTCAATGAACTCTAGTGGTTCCCTATTTCCAGAATCATGACAAACTCTCCAGTTGGCATTCAAAGTCTGTCATAACTAGCCACTCATCTTTCCAATCTTCAAACACCTTACATCCCTCAACATACTCTTTGATACAGTGACAGCCTCCATACTCTTCCACAAATGAAACATTCTATCTCTTATTTTTGTGCATTTCCTTTGGCTGTCCAGGCTACCCTGACTTCCTTCTATTCCCAGGTAATATCTCCCTTTATACAGGAAGTCTTTCATAATTCCTCTTAATTCCAATGCCTTTCCTCTGTTGATTGTTTCCTGTTTATCTGGTATATAGCTTGTTTGTGCACATTTGTTTACTTATTATCTCCCTATTAGATTATGAACTTCTTAAGAACAGGGACTATCTTTTGCTTCTTTTTGAATGCAGTGTCTGGCACATAGTTGGCACTTAATAAATGCTTACTGATTGAACAACTGCTTTTCTTGCCATAATAATTCATCTCTCTCCGTGTCTTTTCACTGACTATTGCCAATGCCAAAAACATTCTACCTTTTCACTACTATCTCTTGGAATCTGTAACTTCATTTAAAACTCAGCTCAAATGCCACCTCACCTAGGAAGCTTCTCTTGATCATTACCATACCAACTGCAAATTAGGCAGCTTCTAGCATTATTTACTCAACGGTTACCTTCTCACTACACTATATATTTATCTTGTATATTCTGATTTTCTCCCACATTAAGATGCGATTTCCTTGAAAACACAGAAAAATTTTGATTTTTTTTGTCACCAGCATTCAGTACAGTGTCTGACACGGAGTTGTTACTCAATAAATGTTTGTTAATTTAAAGAATATGAAAAGAAAAACATTATTAATCAAAATTTCTTGTTTTATTCATCCTTGCCCCTGAAAGTTGGGACTCTGACCTCTTATATATTCTAAGTTTTTAATTCTATATCTGCCTTTCCTTTTGATTGAAGGTAGTTTAAGGGCAAGGGAAAGTTCTGATAAAGTAATTCACTCTAAAGCATTTGTGAATGGTAGCTGTTTAATTTGATACCTACTCCTTTAAAGAAATTTATGGTTTGACAGGACCCAATTCAAAAGGAATTCATTAATAACAATGACATTTTATGCTTGAATAACCTACTAGAGATATTTTGTCTGTATATTTTGTTTATTTGTTTCTATTTTGAAGTAGGAAAGATTTCCCAGTGGTACTCCTCACACTATGTAGACAGCTGGCTAATCTGTCATCATGAAAGGCTAATCCTGAAGGGAGGGACTATTTTCCTTCAGAAGTACAAATTTCTTAATATAGTGTAGTAATGCTTCAAATAATGCCTTAAGTAATTTATGTGGGAGAACAAGACTGTTTCTAGTTGGGCAACAGTTTTTACATATACAGAACAAATTCTAATAGATAGTTGTTCTAGGATTGCTAAAAACAATTACAAGAGACTAGCAAAATGAAAGGGATTTTTGGCATCTCTGACACTACTCAAAGCCAGATCTGATATTTGAGATCTGAGAATTGTAATCTTTGTGCATAGGACTATATACTTTTTGTGCCAAGATCTTCACATTTATTTATTTATTTAAATTATTCTTTGGGGTGCTTTTTTATATTATCCATTCATTATATCCTCTTAGAATATCATCTCATACCAAAAAAAGTAAAATAGCAAAGTAACTGTGTCTAGCAGCAAATTTAACATTCTTTTTCTGTTTCTACTACCTTTCTGCAGAGAGAGAATTCTATTTCATCATTGATCCCTCAATCTAAAGTTGATCATGATACTGTTCAAACTTTTTATATTTTAGTGTTGTTTTCCTTTACATTTTTATAATCATTTTGTTTTCTAACATTGCTAGCCCACAAAATTCTTCCTACATTTTTTTGAATTCCTCAAATTCATAATTCCTTATAACAATAGTATTCTATTACACTTGTGACTGACAGCATGCTACTATGGAAAGAACATTAGATTCAGAGCCAGAGGACCTGAAATCAAATCCCAGCTCTGCTACTTTCTATCTACATGACCTTAAACAAATCACTTGTTCTCTTTGGCTTCCCAATCTGTAAAATGAAGGTGTTGTAATGGTTGACTTCTAAGGTCCTTTCTGCCTCTAAACCTACTATAAATTTGTTCAGCCATTCCCCAATAAATGCAGATGGTTCCAAGTTTTTGTTAGTTTAAAAAGTGATGTTATGAATCTTTTGGTGTACATTTAAACTTTCTTTTTGCCAGCAATCACCTTGAGGTCAATAGTGGGATCACTGACTTAAAGATAAAATCAAATAATTTTTCTTACCCAATTCTAAGTTGCTTTCTAGACCAAGTATTTTTAAATAACAAAAAAGCATTAGAATAAATGCAACATCCTACATCTTATTAGTTCAAAATTAACCAAATCAAATTAAATTACCAAAATTTTCTACTTCATATAGTTCATATGCAAGATTATACTGAATGGCATTTTAGTATTCTAACAAAAGTATCATCCATATATTTTTGTTGACCATACGTAAGAGGGGAAAGTGTCTAAGTCAGATGTCATTTTGTCACCCAAGTCAGCTATTCTTCAACATTTTCTCATGCATATTCTCTTTAGACCAGGACTAATGGAATGGGGAAGAACAACAGTAGTAACACCTTGGGGGCAGAACTATACCTGAGTCATAGGCAAAAGCTGGTATGTGGATATTAAGAATGAATTCATGCATCTCTTCTATATTCAGAGCCTTAATTATGTGGTGTGGCTCTATACACCCACACATGGAACTTAGGCCTTGTCAATCATTCTCTTCAGGAATCCCTCCCTAATCGCAGCAGCATTCTTGAGATATCAGGATTCATCAGGAATTTAAGAATGGGGATTTCTAGTCTTGTTTCTTTCCTAATGGAGACATAGCATAAGAAATTTCCTTGGTATGCCATTGTATTTCTGTTGTGAGTAATCAAAGATAAACCAATGATATGATATGTTTTTACCTTTATCCTGAAATTAGTGTGTTTAATTTCCCTAAAATATGATTGATAATTTTATGACAGAAAATAAATATTTTTTCATTTATCAAATCATCTGTGATACTATGTTATCAATGAATAAATTGAGAGCTAGAAAGAACCTTAAAAATTATATGACCATTTCAACCATCTCTATAGATTCTCCAAAGATAACACAATAAGTAATAGACTTGGAATTGGAATTTTGGTTTTCTGATTCTAAATAAAACATTCTTTCCTCACATCTTCCCAACTGGCCATTGCAAAAGGTAAAACAATCTAGTTTGTCATAATGAGACAGAGCTCTTAAATACTCCTTACCTAATTCTTGCATTTCACAAAAATGCTAGCACCTTTAACTTTTAAAATATGTACATACATTTATTTTATGTACTCATCTCTCTCCCTTCCCATACTTTCCACTCAAAAAATAAACTCCTTTCAAACTAAAAAGTCATCCAGCAAGTTCAATACTTAAAATTATACATGACTAAGAATATAATTTAACAAATAATATATTTATGCAATCATTGTTTTGCTCTACTAATAAAGGAAAATAGTAATCTATGGGAGGTAATTTTATTAGTAGTTGATGCTGAGTGAAATCAGCAGAACCAGGAGAACATTATGCACAGCAACAAGACTATACGATGATCAATTTTGATGGACATGGTTCTCTTTAACAATGATGTGATTCAAACCAGTTGTTCAGCGATGAAGATAGTCATATACATCCAGAGAGAGGCCTGTGGGAACTGAGTGTGAACCACAACACAGCATTTTAATGCTTTCTGTGAATATTTCCATGCATTTTGTTTTCCTTCCTAGGTTGTTTTTTCTTCTTCTCTTTCTAGATCTGATGTTTCTTGTGCAGTAAGATAACTGTATAGATATGTATACATGTATCGTATTTGTCATATAATTTATCCTATTTAGCATGTATTAGATTACCTGTCATCTAGGGGCCGGGGGTGGGGGGAAGGAGAGGAAAAGCTTGGGGAAAAAAAGTTTTTGCAAAGGTCAATGTTGAAAAATCACTCATATGTTTTGTAAATAAAAAGCTTTATATATAAAAAAAATTTTATTAGTAGTGGAACCAATTATTGTCATTGGTTCTTATTAAGACTTCAAATATGAGAAGCAACTCTTGTGAAGATGCCACTCCCAGAAGCCATTTCCCTGAGAAATTTAGGGCTATGGAGTAAAGGATCTTTTTATTAAGCCTTTTTGTTCTGGATAAGTCTAAAAAATATATGTGAAGTATAGAAGGGAATTAACTATGATTCTTTTTTACTTATTTTTCAAATTTCTGATTACTAAAAGTTCCCTCTGTTCCAAATTATATAATTTAAGAATATAATTCCAAACCAAAGCAAAAAAATCTGACCACTTCCCCCCCACACCCAAAAAAAAAAAAACAGAAACATTTAATTTTAACCAAGAACTCATTTCACAGCCTTTCACCTAGTTTTGTGGGGACTCAAAATAGATTAATATTTATGTTTCCTTTATCCATCTTCATCTGAATTTCAGGTGATAGACTTTGACTTTAGGATAGCTGTAACATCTGGTTCAGCTCCCTGCATTTACTTTTGTTATATTACAATCTAATCTTGCTATAAATGCTAAAATAATATTTTAATTGAAAAATAAATTTTAGTAATGTCTTTTGTGTTCATATCAGTTTTTTTTTATATGTTGCCCCACAGACACCCTGAATGTGAACCATCCTTCGCAAAAGAAAAACAAGAGAAGCAAAAACAACAAACATGTTGACTTTATCTATTGAAATATGTAGCATTCTGCCAGAGTAGTTCCTTGCCTCTCTGCTGGAAGGAGAGAGCTGTTCACTGAAATTATTGGTAGCAATATTTCATTTATTTATAGTTTAACTTCCTTTTAGTGACCTTTTCATTTATATCATTATAGTCTTTGTTCAAAGAATCTTTCTAAAGCATGTGTATAGAATAGATTCATCTTAAAGGTTAACTTTTAAAATCTTTGTTTCCACTCTTAAAATTTATTCTGACTTTTTCCAAGCTGCTTTTCTTATACCTAGTCCTCTTAGCCCTTTTTTTTTCACTTTCAAAGACTTCATATTTAAGAACAAGAGTTTATAAAGGCCTAATAGAAAAAAAGTTATACAAAGAAAGGAAACCCAACAAGATATGTTTCCAAAACATTTCTGTACAACTAAAGAAGGAAAAGTTGAGTCTAAATAGAAAGAAGGAAAAAAAAGGAGGAACAGGAAGAGGAGGAAGAGAAAGAGGAGGAGGAGGAGGAAAGAGAGACAGACAGATACAGAGACAGAGAGAAGGAAAGAAGGAAAGGGGAAGGAGAGAAGGAGGAAGGAAGGAAGGAAGGAAGGAAGGAAGGAAGGAAGGAAGGAAGGAAGGAAGGAACGAAGGAAGGAAGGCAGGGAGGGAAGGAGGAAAAAGAAAGAGGAAAAAAACAAGGAAACCAAATATAAGAGAAGAAAGTATTTAAATTACTGAAAAACAGTTTTAGTTTCCTCATCTATAAAATGAGGGTACTGTATTTAATAAACTCTAAAGTTCCCACTAGCTCTAAATCTAGGACCTCTTCGACCTACTACTCATTCTCTCTGAGGACCTAGAGTGCTATTAATTTTAAAAGCTGATCTCAAGGTAACTTTAGGTCTTAAGCTCCATTAATATTACTTTTTTTCATTGATATGCCGTGTGATTCTGTATAGGTAAATATTCTTTATTTATAAAGTAGGACTTTGGGGGCAGCTAGGTGGTGCAGTGGATAGAGCACCAGCCCTGAAGTCAGGAGGACCTGAGTTCAAATTTGGTCTCAGACATTTAACATTCCCTAGCTGTGTGACCCTGGGCAAGTCACTTAACTCCAATTGCCTCAGCAAAAAGCAAAATAAACAAATAAATAAATAAAGTAGGACTTTAAAAAACCCTGTCTCAGGAGAATAGGAGTAATTAATGCATTAACCTTCCTAAGAAGGATGTATTAATACTTCTGAATAATCATAAATTGTTTGGGCACAACTAATATGACACCCATTTTCTTATACTGCAAAATGGCTTAACTTGTTATTTCACAAAGCAAATATATGCAGTTTGTGGATTAATAAGAACTTTTATATAAGTATACATACTCCTTTAAAAGAAGCTAAAGACACCAATTGTCTTTCCTTGAAGTTGAGAGGTTTGGGTTTTGTTTTTGTTTTTTTCCCTTGGGTGGGTGGTTGGTTGGTTTTTTTTTTTTTTTTTTTTTTGAAAAAGAAAACCAGGTACTTATAGTAGATAACATTCAAGCAAAAACCATTCAAATATTTGTTAAGAACCTCTAGTATTGAACAATAATTATCCTTAAAATGAAGGTACAAATAAGACATTACCTCCAAAATTCAGGTCCAGAAATTTCTGGGTAATACTTTTGTGTTGTTGAATCATTTCAATCATGTTCAACTCACCATAACTCCATTTGGTGATTACGAGGCAAATATATTGGAGAGATTTGTCATTTCCTTCTCCAGTTCCTTTTACAGATGAAGAACCTGAAGCAAACAGGATAAACTGACTTGGCCAAGGTCACACAACCAGTAAGTGCCTGAGGCCAAATTTCAACTCAGGAAGATGAGTCTTCCTTGGCTTGTAGTCAGACCTGGCACTCAATCCATTGTGCCACCTAGATACCCATGTAATACTTAACATAATCCAAAAAGTTGGAGGGTGGGAGGAATACTGTAAACACTTCATCTTTTTTTATAACCTTTTTTGCATTTTTTATTTTACTGAGATTAAACTTTGTGTAATTACTCTATTTTAAGTATTCTGCATACATGAGCAGTTTTCAAAACTCTGAGACTAAAATACAGAAATCTATCTAAGTGATAAATCTACATAAATTTGAATGTCACATCCTTCTATCTTACCCAGCTTAGGTGACAAAGTAACAGATGAAGTTTTAATGTGTTTACAATTTTTTAATTCTGTCATTCTATTCATCAAATATAGACACACACGTCATACATACATACACACACACACACACCACTGTCCCCAGAAAGGTATTGACTGATTTAAAAATTGACCACATTACTGAGGGCAGTGAGACAGTTAGCAATTAAAGGTAGTTATGGCAAGCGTCAGTAATCAGGAAAGAGCCCAGTTCTTCATCTTAGGAAGAATTCTCTCCTCCCTGCAACCTCCTCTTCCCTATCCCCTCCTCACCCTGTTCCTCCTACCACCCACCCCCACCCCCACTGTCAGAGGTATTTGTTCAAAAAAATACATCCCATTCAGCAGTTGGAGAGTCAGTAGGAAAGAATTTAATAAACAGCTGGGAGAATAAAGACACTGTATTCCAGATAGCCGTGGACACTGAGAAACATTCACTCAAAGCCAAATGCAATTTTAAGGAGTATGCTCTCTAGTCAAAAGAAAGAGAGTTGGCTATTGACTCTAGGAAGAAGGCTGTTCATTGAGAATTCCCTTGCAGAGAATAGCAGACTATTGGAGTCCAAATTAAGCAACCTGGCTAGCAGAGACTTTGGGGGGCAGGGGAAAAGGGATTGGGAAAATCCCATAGAAGAGAAAGAACCCATTAGTGATGAAGGAACTGAGTAGCACTGGCCACATCTATTCCCTATAATATGACTCAGACCATTGTGCTTAAGTTTTTGTCCCATGGACAATACATGTATTTATGGTATAGTTTGTCCCAGGTTTATGGGAACATGTTTTGTAATTATTGTTTTACTATGCTATCTCTCTTTTTTGTCAGATATTTTTATTAAAGAATAATCATGCCCAGTTAAAGGGAAGGAATTAAATTTGCTCAAAATTATAGAACATGTTTAATTTTTAGCTATCTGTGACTCACTTGACTGAGTTGGGGATGCCATCAGCAGTAAAAATCTAGGAGGAACTGAGCTGAGAAGAACTGAGTGGATAATAGCTGACACTAAATCAGCTGATATAACATTGAAAGTGTGCAAAGCATTTTGTTTTCCATAATAGTTAAACCAATTCACAGCCTCTACAGTCCCTCTAACACTTATTATAGTATATTTCCATCTTTTAAAATCTTTCACAATTTACTGGGTGTGAAGTAAAACATCAGAGTTATTTTGATTGGCATTTCTCTTAACTGTTAGATATTTGAAGCAATGTTCAACAGGGGACTTAATAGGTTGTAATTCTTTTGAAAAATTCTTTATATTTTTTGCTTTATTGGGGAATGGCTTTTCATTTTATATATTTCTACTACCTACCTGTGTGTGTGTGTGTATCTTAGCTTTCAGACCTTCATCAGAGATATTTGATACAAAGATTTTCTAATTGCATTAATGTTTGTAGGGAAAAACTTTTTAATTTTATTCAATAAGATTACTCATTTTATTTTTGTGATATCTTTTGTTTGATTAAGCTTATTCACCATCTAGTTATACTTGTAAAAGTATATGATCTGATTCTATTCAAATTTTTTTAGGTCAGATTTTCAACATTCATATTACAAATCCATTTTGAATTTATTATGATATTTGTTTTCCAGATTCCTAGCAATTATTATTTTCCTCAAATAATTTATATATTCAAGTTTATCAAACACATAAAGATCACATTTGTTTAGTTCAAATATTTGTTTATTTAATATGTTCCATTGATTATTTTCTTTTTTTAATACTAGTACCAATTAGTTTTGTGATTATTAATTCATAACATTGAAATCGAAACATTACTATTCCTTCTTCATTTTTACTTTTTTCACTATTTCCATTGACATTTTCAGTCTGTTATTCTCCAAATGAGGTTTTTTTATTAATTTGCCTAGCTTAATAGTTTTATTGGTATTATACCAGATGTATACATTTATATTGAATCATCATTTTTCTTGTATTGGTATAGTCCAATTACAACCACTTCATATCATCCTACTTCTTTAAACCATTTTGTTTGTTTCTTTAAAAAAGTGTTTTGAGGGGCAGCTAGTTGGTGTAGTAGATAGAGCACCAGCCCTGAAGTCAGGAGGACCTGAGTTCAAATGTGGCCTGAGACACTTAACATTTTCTGGCTGTGTGACCCTGGGCAAGTCATTTAACCCCAATTGCCTTAGGAGGAAAAAAAATGTTTTGTAATTCTATCTGTATAAGTCTTAAGAATGCTTCAATAGATTAACGCTCATGTTTTTTATTCATTTGTAGTTTTAAATGGGATTCTCTTGTCTATTGGATTTTGTTATTGCAAAGTAGTAATTCTGTTATTTCTGTGCTTTTATTTTGTATTCTGCTACATTATTGAAATTATTATCCCAATTAGTTTCTTTGGAAATCTAGGTTTTCTAATTAAATCATCATGTCACTAGCAAACAATAATAGTTTTGTTTCTTGACTATTTTTGTGCTTTTCATTTTTTTCTCTTCTCTTATTGCTATAATCTAGAACTATGTCAAATAATAATGAAGAAAGGGAGCATTCTTATTTTATTACTAGAAAAAAATTCAAGAGTTGATCCTTTATTAGCCTTGTTTTAATGATTGTTTAAAGAAAAGTCCTTCTAAGTTTGTCTTTTTGGTTTTGTTTTTTCAAATTAGTATCTTAATTTCTCAAAGAGATTTTCTGCCTCTATTATTAAAGTCTTACATTAAATACTTCATGATTTTGTTGATTATTATCCTAAAATTGAACCATTTTTGTTTTTTGCCAGAACAAGAATAGTTTTCTGGGTTTTTCTGGCAAAACCCTTACAACAGCAAAGTATCCCAAGATGGATCTCTGCATAAAATTTTGATTTTATCTTATATTCTTTGCATTGGCAAAAGAGGTTGGTAAATAAAAGGACTGAATACTTTAAGAATTAAAGTTATACAGTAATAATTCATTAGGGTCTTACCTTATTAGAATTCTTTCTTTTTCACTTTTTGTGTTTAGCTATAATTACTCTACCTCTAGTACATAATTCCTTTTAGGAAGAGGATTCAAGTTCAAAATAAATGGTGCCTTTGATTTTAGCAAAATAATATTATCAGTGACCCTTGAAAAAAGCCATTTCAGTGGCAATGCATACAATCAAATATTATTATATTTTTGTTATGATTTACTATGCATTATTTATTTGATTGACCTGTATAGTATTTCTGTCTAAAAGAATAAATTAGGTAAGTTTGGCAAAACTTTTTGTAGTGAACTGTTTTCACTGTATATTATTTGTATTTCCTCAGCATGTTTTATCATGCTCATAAACTACTAATGAATTTTAGTATTTTTCTGGAAATCATTGCTGAAATCAGAAATATATCAGAAACTCATATACAGTTCATTAGATACAAGTAGATGGTATGGTTAATAGAGATCTAGGATTGAAGTCAGGAATACCAGTTTCAAATCTGGTCTCAGACCCTCCCTGGGTAAATGATTTAACCTCTGTTTGCCTATATCTACAACCATAAAATGGAAATGATAATAGCACTTACCTCACAGGATTGTTGTGAGCATTAAATAAGACTTTATAAAACTTAGCATAGTAAATACTATGTGTGTAAAAGCTTTTTCCCTTCTCTTTTCCTTTCACTTTTTATATTCTTATCTTTCAGTAGAATGTTAAGCTTCTTAAAAGCAAGGATTGTTTTGTTTTTGTCTTTCTATTTTCAAAGTCTGGCACATAGAGAGCATTTAATATATACTTATTGTTTGAATTAATATGAGACCAGTGAAATAAAAGAGCTTCGTGATTACTAATCTATTAAGAATTTTCATTTGATGTGGATCATTGATATATTTTAATATTATGGAAATATAGTTCATGGCATTCTGAGCATGAGAAAAAAATCCTAAAATAGAAACTTATGGAGCATGAGAGTTCCCCACAGTCCTGTTTCTACTTTATGCTATTCCTCTTATCTACCCTTTTGTTTTCTTTTCTATCCCAGTTCTCTTTTGGACCAATTTCACATCTCCTTCTTACCAATGCTACCTTCTCAGAACCTGGGACAGGTATATGTAGCTTTTCATGGTATACTGGATATGTTGAAGTATCAATAAGAGTGGAACAACTATAAGGTACACAAGATTCATGTATATCTAGGTACACAAATGTCCAGGAAGAACTTCAAGTTTGCCTTTTTTAAAGATCTATTCTTCCAAGATCCCTTCTAACTCTAAATCATTGAATTACAGAATCTCTTGAAATTCATGAAACTGAAGGAAAATTTTCCTTTGTTCATGAATTAAAAACAGATTTTTACTCTGGACTAGGAAATAGCTGGATGTGATGACTTTTAAAGACTTAGCATATGTGTAATGAAACATCTGACTGGTAAATCCAATTTTATTTTATTTTATATATGTGTGTATATATTACATAATAATACATATTATATTAGCAGCAATTTTATTTTATTTTTTCCTTTATTAATGCTTTTTATTTTTCAAAACATTTGCATGGACAGTTATTCAACATGAGCCCTTGCAAAACCTTGTGTTCTAGTTTTTCCCCCCTTCCTCCACCTCCTTCCTCTAAATGGCAAGTAGTCCAATATATGCTAAACATGATAGAAATATATGTTAAGTCCAATATATTTAGCAGCAGTTTTATAACTAAGGCAATCAGCAGTATATAGATTTTTCTAAATAAATAGTACATATTAAAATTAGGTAGTATTTTTGTCTGACTTTTCCTTTACTAATATAGAGAAATTAAATGATAGATTTTATGTACTATGAAGATTAAGTAGGTTTTTAAAAAGATTTAATGAAAAAGAAATTTGCTGCAGCAGCTAGATGGCACAGTGGATAGAGTGCTGGCCCTTCAAATCTGGTCTCAGACCAGATAATCCAAACTGTGTGACCCTGGGCAAGTTACTTAACCCCAATTGCCTCTGGAAAAAAAGAAAAAAGAAAAATTTGCTGTAATTAGAAAACAATATTTTCTGAGCTGAATCACAAATGATTTATTTGTTCATATTTACAAATAGAATACAGTTTAATAATAGCTTATGTCAGTGTAATTGCTTATATACCTTTATTTTAGAATGATTAACACATGCATATAAAACTTAGTAGGGTGGGCATGTAAGCCAAGTGTTTCAAGAGTTGAACTGAGGGGCAGCTAGGTGGCGCAGTGGATAGAGCACCAGCCCTGAAGTCAGGAGGACCTGAGTTCAAATTTGACCTCAGACACTTAACATTCCCTAGCTGTGTGACCCTGGGCAAGTCACTTAACCTCAATTGCCTCAGCAAAAAAGTAAAAAAAAAAAAAAAAGAGTTGAATTAAAATTGTTTGTCTCCATTTTGTTGTGAAGGGGGAAAGGAGTATTGGATTACCCCCTCCATACCTGGTACAATACTTGGAATAATTGAATTAGGATGGTAGATGTTGGAAGCTATAGCTAAGACATCTGAGTGATGTAGATATGGTTCTAAAACCAGAATGCTCTTAGTTCTAGTTTGATAGTGGGATGAAATGAAACCTTTGAGAACTATTGAACAAAGGAGGTCCAAATAAAGCAAAGATATAGAGCAAGTTTACAGTAGTATATGGGTTCTCCGGATATGGCCCCAATTGTCTCCATCTGACCTCAGCAGACCAGTAAGTCATCAAAGTATGGCAACTCTCATGGTCTCAAGCACCTACCATCTGAGGGACCACAACTCTATTGCCTGGGACCTTTTATGCCCCCAAGCCAGAAGGCTGCCTTAGGGAAGCTGTGCCATTAGGTTGGCTTGGGGGAGGAAATCAGTGAAGCTTTGTCAGAAAAATGCTGTTCCTATCATATACCACTCCTTGGTGGCAAGGTCCTAATGGTCTTCTAAAGCAGGACTTCTTTTTCCATTCATAACTCCTCTTTGCCTGAGAAACTATTACTTGATCCCAGGTATATAGATATAAAAATCAAATATTTGCTGATAACTAAATGTGGTGGTTGCAAAATTATGATTTATTATGAGACCCCATATGGGGTCATGAACCAAAATTTAAGAAGTAGGATTCTAAAGGACCTTTCACCATTTAAATTATTGGACAGTCTTTCTGACATGGACTGAAAAGGAGGGAAAGGGAAAAAAAACTAAACAAGACAAAAGCAAAACAAAAATATAAAGGAGGATAAAAGCCAAAAATCCTAAGATTTCCTTCCCTATTTAGAAAGTCAGTCTCACAGTCTGACCAACGTGATGAGTAATGTCATATCTTTGTAGTTCATAGTGTACAATACACCGTGATTTAGAAGGGTGATAGTGTACCATACACCAACATTAGAATTACAGCACTATGATGATGCCTTTAATGTAGCCTCAGATTTCTTCTGATGAGAAATGATGAGCAGGAACAGATCCAGGAATAACAGGTCCTTTGTGTGAATACTTCTAGGACAATAAACAATTCTTCTTGTGTCAGTTACCTGTAGCAAAATGACATATTAATAACTGTAGAATTTCAGTTGCATATGCCTCTTTTATAGCAGATGGAACTAATGTTTAGCTAGGCAAATTGGCATTTCTCAGAACTCAGGTCATTACGGCTGGAAGCCACTGAGTTAAAGAAGGTTCCAAGATCTAAACTGGAGGTAGTAGCTTCTTGACACAGTCTGTTTGTGAACAGTACTCACACCAGAAGGACTTAAACAAGCATGAATTTTAACATACCATTAGCAATAGAAGTCTCCTATGTTCTACTGATCTTGCTCATGGAACTACCTCAAATCAATCCATAATAGGCAACTCTGGATAATGGGTCATTGTTACAACTCCATGTCATCTGTTAAGTAGTGACTAGTACCAAGTAAGAGACAAGCAATTGCTTTTCTTTCTTTAAAAAAAAAAGGGAGGGTTGCACATGAACCTACAAATCTATTATATACAACTTACTATTGCTTTTAAATGTATAATAGCTATCATGTAATTTTTTTTACTTTTTTTCTTCACTTCCCCCCACCCTAAAGATGACTACCATTAGACACAAATAGGTATATGAATACACAGAGACACACATATATACATATGTATACATACACATACATATACACACACACAGTTCTACAGATACTTCTTTTTATCAGTTCTTTCTCTTGTAGATAGTCTTCCTTCATATGTCCTTTGTAGTTAATTTGGGTATTTATAATAGTCATCATGACTTCTTTCCTCATAATTGTTCTTAAAATTAATATGGTTATTGCTGTATAGAGTGGGGTTTTTTTGGTTCTACTCATTTCATTCTTCATTATTTTGGGCAAGTCTATACACATATTTCTAAGATCATTGAGCTCATCATTTCTTATGACATAATAGTATTCCATCACAATCGTATGCCACAAGTTGCTGAGCTATTCCCCTCAATTGACACACATCCCCACAATTTCCAGTTCTTTGCCACAACAAAAAACTGCTATGAATATTTTAAAATGTATGGTTTCTTTTCCTTTTTTTCCCTAATCATCTTTGGAAATAAATCTAGTAGTGTTATTGTGGGGTTAAAGGGTATAGGTAGTAAATAATTTTTTGGAAGTAATTACAGATTGCTCTCCAAAATGGTTGGATGAGTTCAAAATTCTACCAATCCTAAAGTAGTGTCCCAATTTTTCCATATCCCCTCCAACATTTGTCACTTTCCTTTCAATCATTTTAACCAATCTGATAGATATAAAATGATACTTCAAGGGTTTTTTTTTAATTTTCATTTCAATAATTAACAATTATTTAGATCATTTTTTCAAAACAAATTAAAGATTATACAACCTAATCTTAAAGAATAAATGGGTGAAAGAACAAATCATAGAAACATCAATAATTTCATTAAAGAAAATGACAAAAATGAGACATTGTGGCAAAACTTATAGGATACAGCAGAAGCAGTGATCAGAGAAAAAATACATATTTCCAAATGCTTACATCAATAAAACAGAGAAAGAGTAGACCAATGAATTGGGTATAAAATTTAAAAAACTAGAAAAGGGACAAATTTAAATTCCTTAATTAAACACTAAATTGGAAATTCTAAAAATTAAAGGGAGGATTAATAAAATCAAGTGTTAAAAGATTTAATAAATATAATGGAGTTATATAAAAATTGGCTAATTTGGTTTTTTAAAAAGAGAGAAAGAGAAGAAAAGGAAATCACAAGTATTAAAAATGAAAAATGGTGAATATGCCACTAACAAAAATGAAATTAAAGCAATTATATGGGAATTATTTTATCTAAATATATGCCAGTAAATTTGACAATGTAAGGAAAATGAAAAAAGGTTTACAAAAATATAAATTGCCTAAATTAGCAGAAGAGGAAATAGAATATCTAAATAGATTTTAGAAAAAAGAAATTGAACAAGCCATTCAATAAATGATCTTCCTAAGAAAAAAATACCAGGACCAAATGGATTTACAAATAAATTTTATCAAGCATTTAAAAACCAACTAATTCTAATATTTTTTTTAAAAAGTATTTGGAATGAAGGCAAAAAAGGAAACTTAAAAACTCCTTTTATGAAACAAATATAATATTGATACCTAAACCAGGAAAAGTAAAAACAAAGAGAGAAAATAGATAAATTTCATGAATGATTATGGATGCAAAAATCTTAGGTAAAATAGTAGCTGAAAGATAACAATATATTAAAAAGATTATGCCTTATGAGTAAGTACCAGAAAAACAGGAATGGTTTAACATAAGGAAAACTATTAACACAATTGATTATATCGATAATAAAAGATTTTGGAAATTAATCATTATTTCAATAGATGCAGAAAAGACTTTTGATCAAGTAAAACAATAATTTCTATTTAAAATATTTGAAAGTATAGGTATAAATGGATTGTTCCATAAATTGATAAAAAAAATTTTATTCAAAACCAAAACCAAACATTATTTGTAATGAGGATAAACTAGAAGCCTTTCTAATAAGATTAGTTGTAAAACAAGGATGCCATCTATCATCAATTTATTCAATATTATATTGAAAATCCTAGCAATAGCAATAAAAGAAGGAAAAAATAGAAACAGATCAGGAAACAAGGTAAAAAACTATCCCTTTTTTGGAGATGATATGATGAAGTACATGGAATATCCCAAAGTCTCAACCAAAAAATTAATTGAAACAATAACTTTAGCAAAGTAGCAGGATATAAAATGCACATAAATCTCAGCATTCCTATAGATCACAAACAAAACCCTGCAAGAAGAGATAGTAAAACTTACCCTATTTAAAATAACTCTGTATATTATAAAATACTTAGAAGTACACCTGCCAAAACAAACCCAGGAAGTATATGAGCAAAATTATTTTTAAAAAAAAACTTTTTATACAAATAAAATCAGATTTAAATAATTAGAGATACAATAATTACTCATTTGAAGGCAGGGTCAATATAATAAAGATTAACCAGAACTAATTTATATATTCAGTGCCATCCAAATTAAATTACTAAAAATTATTTTACTGAATTTAAAAAAAAATAACAAAATTCATTTGGAAGAACAAAAGATCAAGGATATCAAGGGAATTGGTTAAAAATGTAAAGGAAAAAGATTTATCAATATCAGATTTTAAACTATATTCTAAGAGTAATTATCAAAACTACTTGGTACTAAATAAGAAATAGAAAGATTGATCAATGGGTTCTGTAAGAAACGACCAGCAGGACGATTTCAGAGAGGCCTGGAGAGACTTGCATGAACTAATGCTCAGTGAAGTGAGCAGAACCAAAAGATCATTATTCACAGCAACAACAATACTATATGAGGATCAGTTCTAATGGACATCACTCTCTTCAACAATGAAATGCTTCAAACCAGTTCCAATAGTTTGGTGAAGAGAGCCATATACACCCAGAGAGAGGGATGTGAAATGTGGACCACAACATAACATTTTCATGTTCTCTATTGAGGTTTGCTTGCATTGTATTTCCTTTATCAGATTATTCTTTCTTGTAGATATGATTTCTCCTACACAAAAAATGATGCAATAACTATACATATATTAGATTTCTTAAGTATTCTAACATAATTATCATGTAGTGGATATCCTGCCATCTAGGGGAGGAGTGAGGAATAGGGGGGGGGGAATTTGTAACAGAAAGCTTTGTAAGGGTTAATGTTTAGGAATTACCCATACATATGTTTTGCCAATAAAAAGTATTAATAAAATTAAAAAAAGATTGATCAATGGAACAGAATACACATATATTTTACAGAAGCAAATAATATAATAATCCTGTACTTATCAAGTGTAAAGACTTAAGATTTGGGTGAAAGAATTCATTATTTGTTAAAAATTGCTGGGAAAACTTGAAAGTTGTATGGCAGAAGTTGTGCATAGATCAATGTCTTACCCCATTTACCAAAAGAAAGTCAAAATGATTCATGATCTAGATATAAAGAAAGATATTACAAGAAAAATTGAACATGGAATATATTATTTATCAGATCTGTAGATAGTCAAACAATTTATAAATAAGCAAAAGGTAGCAGAGTAAGGTGTAAAATGGATAATTTTGATTAAATTAAAAGGTTTTGTACAATTTTTTTAAATGTAGCCAAGATCAAAATAAGGGAAGAGAACATAGGGGGAAATTTATGGACAGTTTCTCATATATAGGTCTCATAAGTCAATCATATAAAGAACTTTATAAAATCTACAAGAATATGAGTCATTCCCCAATTAATAGTCAAAAAATGTGAACAGGCAGTTTTTAGATGAAAGAAAAAAGCAACAGTGGAGGGGAAGCTGTGCAAAGGAGTATGCCTTGAAGATACATGGTTTATTTTGGCAATCCTTTGATGCCTGCCAAAGGTTTCATTAACTCTGGTCTTTCTGGACAAAGATCTACAGAAATGTGCATCTTGGCAGAGTCATGAGAGACTGCCAGGTAACCTGCTTTACAACTTCCAGGACTGTTACCCTATGCTAGATCCCACTTTTAAGTATACAGACCTCTGAGTGACACAGTAATTTAGAGCAGGAGAGATATGTTATAGGGCCAATATTTTCCTCGCATGACTTCCCTGACTTCCTTCTCATTCTCTTCCCTCCCTCTGCCACCCCAAACAACCTCACTGGCCTTCTCAAAGACAGCTTCCTCAGAACTGATTGGCTCTACCTTTCCTAAGGCAGTTTCCTACAGTGAGAGTATATAAAGTCCCAGACAATGTAGTTAGGGCTACTTACAATTGCTGCATGCCTGAGACCAAAAGAGCCACCATACCCTGATGATATATTGACCAGATATGTTTCCAGATGGAGACAAGAGGATCCACATCCAGAGCAACAAGGGCCACTGTATATGTACTATACAAAGTAAATCTCCTTAGTTCAATGATTCACAAGTGTCTAATTTATTTCAATATCAAATCTGAATTTTTTCACTTGAGAACACTAAAGATAGAGCTGTGCTTTAAAATAACATTGAGTTATTTTACTACTTTTTATTCCAATCCACTGTTCATGCCTAAGGAGAAATGTTTTTTTCTCTTCTGTAGTTCAGAAGCTGAAAATGGTGTGGAAGAGAAAAAGAAGCCTGGCAAGTCATCAATACTACAGATGCCAGTATCTCCAGAGACAGAATCATTGGATCAGAAAAAAATCACTTGCTTAAGGTAAAGTCCTAAATCCAAACAGAAAATACTCACTTTTAAACAAACCTTTTCAAAACTATTCCAGGAAAATTATTTTTAAAGATCCATAATATTTTTATTGGAAAATAATGTAACTTGGGTTTGTTTCTTTAATTCGTGGCACCTTTTCATCTTCCTTCCACTGTATCTTCCTATACATATACATATACAGATAAGCTGACTAGAAGGAGGAAGAAGAATCATTTGATAACACTTAAATGATAATCTGAAACAATATTTAAATCTCTCAAATGGTAAGTTACAATAGGAGAAGAAAAGAAGCAAAAGAGAATTTGCTAGTTTGAACAACTGTTGGTCTTCTGGTACTATATATCAGACTATTTCTTCTTCCTATAAGAAGTAGAATGGAATGGAATGGATCCAAGAATAGCAATGTTAGAATTTTATTAGGGGAAAAGGGGGTGAAAAGTGTGCAATATGGCTATTAAGGACAATTCTGCTTAGAGAACTGAGAGCTGAAGCAAGAGTGAAGTGAAACATGACCAAAATCCTTCCTAAAATGGTTCCCCTAGGAAACAGTAGCCATTGCTGGATGAGCGGAAACAGGTTATATAGCCAGTATCTGGCATAGGCAGTGCTTGAATTCAGATCTTCCTGATTCAAATCTAGTTCTCTAACCTCTATATTGGTCACCTACCAAAATTACAATAGATACCAACAAACACACTTACACATACACTCCCCCCCCAAAAAAACTGACTAATTTCTAATATATGAATCATTTATTAAGGGAACAAATCAAATATAATGACTTTTTCTCAGTCCTTATCCTTCTTGACCCCTCTGCAGCATTAAATATTTGATCACTCTCTCTTCCCAGAAACTCTTCTATTTAAGTTGTTGTGTCATTGCTCTCTCCTGGTTAATTTCCTATCTCTCTGCCTACCCTTCTTAATCTTTAACCAGTATTCAGCCAGGTCATTCCCAATAACCTTGGGTATCCCCAAAGGCTCTTTCTCCTGGACTGTCTTATTTTTTGCCTCTGTATTACTATCTCATTTGATAATTTCATTAGCTCCTATGGTTTCAATTATCATCTATGAAATGATTCCCAGATTTATATTTCCAGCCTTGACTTCTTTCTTGACCTCCTAAGTGACATCCCCACTTGTCTTTTGGACATCTAAAATTGGATGTCCTGTAGTTGACCTTGTAACCATCTCAAGCTCAACATGTCCATAACAAAACCCATTATCTTTCCCTAAAACCCTTTCCTTTTACAAACTTCCCCATGCCTAGTTAAAACAAAACCATCCTACCAGTCACAAGTTCACTCAAGCTCACAACCTCTGGGTCATCAATTCCTCACTTGTATTCACCATACATATAAAATTTATTGCTAATCATATACATATACATATATACATATATATATATATATATATATTTCTCTCTACTCATACAACTCTCATCACCTCATACTTGGAATAGCCTTCTTATTGGTCTTGTTCCCTCAAATCTCTCCCCATTCCAATCTTTCACTTAGCTGCCAAACTAATGCTCATGCCTGACCATGTCATACTTCCATTTAGCAAATTCTAGTGGCTGCCTATTTTTATTATTTAGTCATTTCAGTTGTGTCCAACACATCATAATCCTATTTGGGTTTTTTTTTGGCCAAGATACTGGCATGGTTTGCCATTTCTTTCTTCAGCTCATTTTATAGATGAGAAGCTAATGCAAAGAAGATTAAAAAATTTGCCCAGGTCACACCGCTTTTAAGTATCTAAAGCCAATTTGAATTCAGGAAGAGGAGTCTCCGTAACATCAGACCCAGCACTTTATCCACTCTGCCATCTATATGCCTGGCCATGATCAAATATAAAATCTTCTCTTTGGCATTTAATGCCATTTATAACTTGGTTCCTTTCTTCTTACACTTTTCTTCCTTTCATGCACTTTATAATCCAGTGAAATTGGCTTCTTGCTGTTCTTCTCATGACACTCCATCTCTCTTTTTTTTTATTAAAAGCTTTTTATTTACAAAACATATGAATGATTTTTCTACATTGACCTTTGCAAAAACTTTTTTTCCCAAGCTTTTCCCCTCGTTCCCCCCGCCCCCCGCCCCTAGAGGACAGGTAATCTAATACATGCTAAATATGATAAATTATATGACAAATCCAATACATGTATACATATCTATACAGTTATCTTACTGCACAAGAAACATCAGATCTAGAAAGAGAAGAAGAAAAAAAAACAACCTAAGAAGGAAAACAAAATGAATGGAAACATTCACAGAAAGCGTTAAAATGCTGTTTTGTGGTCCGTACTCAGTTCCCACAGGCCTTTCTCTGGATGTATATGACTATCTTCATCGCTGAACAATAGGAACTGGTTTGAATCACATCATTGTTGAAGAGAACCATGTCCATCAAAATTGATCATCGTATAGTCTTGTTGCTGTGTATGATGTTCTCCTGGTTCTGCTGATTTCACTCAGCATCAGTTCATGCAAGTCTCTCCAGGCCTCTCTAAAATCATCCTGCTGGTCGTTTCTTACAGAACAATAATATTCCATAACATTCATATGCCATAATTTATTCAGCCATTCTCCAATTGATGGGCACCCTTTCAATTTCCAGTTTCTTGCCACTACAAAAAGGGCTGCCACAAACATTTTTGCACATGTGGGTCCCTTTCCGTCCTTTAAAATCTCTTTGGGATTAAAGGCCCAGTAGAAACACTGCTGGGTCAAATGGTATGCACAGTTTGATAACTTTTTGAGCATAGTTCCAAATTGCTCTCCAGAATGGTTGGATCCGCTCACAGTTCCACCAACAATGTATCAGTGTCCCAGTTTTCCCACATGCCCTCCAACAGTTATCATTATCATTTCCTGTCATTTTAGCCAATCTGACAGGTGTGTAGTGGTATCTCAGAGTTGTCTTAATTTGCATTTCTCTGATCAATAGTGATTTGGAGCACCTTTTCATGTGACTAGAAATAGTTTCAATTTCTTCATCTGAAAATTGTCTGTTCATATCTTTTGACCATTTATCAATTGGAGAATGGCTTGAATTCTTATATATTTGAGTCAGTTCTCTATATATGTTAGAAATGAGGCCTTTATCAGAACCTTTGGATGTAAAAATATTTTCCCAGTTTACTGCTACCCTTCTAATCTTGTCTTCATTCATTTTGTTTGTACAAAAACTTTTTAACTTGATAGAGTCGAACTTATCTATTTTGTGATTAATGATGACCTCTAGTTCTTCTTTGGTCACAAATTCCTTCCCCCTCCCCAGGTCTGAGAGGTAAACCATCATACATTGTTCTAATTTGTTTATAATATCATTCTTTATGCCTAGATCATGAATCCATTTTGACCTTATCTTGGTATATGGTGTTAAGTGTGGGTCAATGCCTAGTTTCTTCCATACTAGTTTCCAATTATCCCAGCAGTTTTTGTCAAATAGTGAGTTTTTATCCCAAAAACTGAGGTCTTTGGGTTTATCAAACACTAGATTACTATTGTCATTGAGTATTTTGTCCTGTGAACCTAACCTATTCCACTGATCCACTACTCTATTTCTTATCCAGTACCAAATGGTTTTGGTGACCACTGCTTTATAATATAGTTTTAGATCTGGTACAGCTAGGCCACCCTCATTTGCATTTTTTTTTCATTAATTCCCTTGAAATTCTTGACCTTTTGTTTTTCCAGATGAATTTCGTTGTTATTTTTTCTAGGTCAGTTAAATAATTTCTTGGGAGTTTGATTGGTATAGCACTAAATAAATAGATTAGTTTAGGTAGTATTGCCATCTTTATTATATTTGCTCTACCTATCCAAGAACACTTGATGTTTTTCCAATTGTTTAGATCTGACTTTATTTGTGTGGAGAGTGTTTTGTAGTTTTGCTCATATAGATCCTGACTTTCCCTTGGCAGATATATTCCCAAATATTTTATACTATCAATAGTTATTTTGAATGAAATTTCTCTTTGTATCTCTTGCTGTTGCATTTTGTTGGTGATGTATAAAAATGCTGATGATTTATGTGGATTTATTCTGTATCCTGTAACTTTGCTAAAGTTGTGGATTAATTCTAATAGTTTTTTAGTTGATTCTCTAGGGTTCTCTAAGTAGACCATCATATCATCTGCAAAGAGTGATAATTTGGTTTCCTCATGACCTACTCTAATTCCTTTAATCTCTTTTTCTTGTCTTATTGCCAAGGCTAGCATTTCTAATACAATATTGAATAGTAATGGTGATAGTGGGCAACCTTGACACTCCATCTCTCAATTCCATATTATTGTACTGGCTGCTCCTCATGTCTAGAAGGCTTTCTCCCCTCATATCTGCCTCCTGGTTACATTGGCTTCCATCCATGCCCAGTTGTCTCCTGCCTTCTACAAAAGGTCATTCCAGATTCACCCCAGTGTTAGTCACCTTGCTTGGAAATCATCTTCCATTTGTATTTATCTTGTATGTACATTTATTTGTACTTTCTCCCTACCTTTAAAATTTAGAATTAGAAACTAGGGCTAGGGCCTTGTTCTTGCCTTTCTATGAGTCTTAGTGCTTAGCATAATGCCTAGAGCATATTAACTGGAGCCAATTTGGGAAGAGTTTTAAATACCCAAGGAGGAGTTTATATTTGCTAAGAGAAAATAAAGAGCCAAATAGTGATATACCCGTTATGATTAAGGAACTGTCACCTTGGCAGCTATGTGGATTGATTGATTGATGATGTGTGAGATTTGGGTTAGGAAGACCAGGATATTATAATAGAAGAGGTAAGAAGAAATGGGGGCCTGAATTAAGGCAATTGTTGTATGAGTGGAGGGAAGGAGCAAGGTATGAAAAATGTTTTGGAAATAAAAACAGTAAGATATGGCAACTGTATTGGAGACAAGATAGGAACGTAAGTCTCACCTAAATCCAAGTTCAATACTTCTACTATATCATGTTACTTTGCTTGTTTTTTTCTTTTCCTTCTTATAGTTTAATTTCTTTATAATTTAATATCCCTGTGTGTGTGCCCAATGAGAAAAATTTGTACTGCATGTTGCATATGCAGAACAATAGCTGATTCCTAATTTGTTGAGAAAATACTGAGCATGTCTACCTTCTCTAAGGGATTTAATTCCGTAGCTGCAAATACACATGAAGAGTGAATGATCTCACTCAAGAGAACTCTGAGTTCTCTTGTCTAGAGTAGCAAATAGTCTAGAGTAGCAAGACCTCCAGGTCAGGGAATATGATGGGGACCCACTCTCATAAGTGTCTGCAATGCAAAGGGTTCTAGTCTGACATTTAAAAATCTCTCTGATGAGGTCATGAATAGTAGATAGGGTTGGCAGAGAGAACCTGAAGCATTAATAAAATTACTCCCTGAGGCAAGCAGGGAATGGCACTAATGGGTATCAGTTTAACCTTATGGTCCCAACCTCTGTGGAGGTTGTGGGTAGGCCCACCTTGCTGTATCCAGTCAGAAATCCATGTTATATCAAACCTCTGAGGTTAAATTTCCCCCATAAATCTGTCCATAGCTCACAACATCTTTGCTGAACCCCTTTGGGTTAAACCCACCAAGGCTCTACCTTGTGATGTCTTCCTCCTCACTCATCCCCTATGCCTCATGGGAATTTCCTCTCACCCCCTCCCCAACATGTCTCATGATGTCTTTCTCTTTCTTGTAGCTAACTAACTCTTTAAGGTGTTAAACTCCTCTATGGATTTAGCCTATCAGTTAAGGGCATACTCCCATATCCAAGAGTATTCCCTTTATCCTGATTAATTGTGAGTTCTACCAGTGAATTGTCTTTTCCATTGTTAATTGTTAAAACTCCTTTCCTTGCTAACTATATGTTCTCCCAACTTCATTTCATATTTACCACTTTTGGCGTCTGTTTTATCTCTTCATTTTGTTTCTAACCTCTTCTCATAAATAAACCTTCCTTTTGCCAAAGAGAATGGCCATTGTGAATTCTTCACATGACCACACCCCAATATTTTGTGCCTACATGAATCCCAAACACATCATTTGGAACTAGGAATTGCTACCTTGAATACATCATCTCTAAATCAGGGCTTCTTAAATTTTTTCCACTCATGAGGCACATAGATATATAAAACAGGTATTCAAGTTAAGCATTTACTGATAATAAATCAAAAGGAAATTTATTTTAAAGCAGTTCTTTTGTATACATGCAACTTTACAATTTATTAAAGATGAAAGCAAATTTGCATAGTAATGAGATAGGTATGCTTTGTTTTTACGTAAAAAATTCATTCTTGGCAGAATATTTAATACCCTTCACCATTTCCAAATTTTTCATAACTTTGCTGTAAAAGAGGTTCCCTAGGGTCTTCTCTCTCTCTCTCTCTCTCTCTCTCTCTCTCTCTCTCTCTCTCTCTATATATATATATATATATATATATATATATATATACACATATATATATATGTCTCCACAATTACTCTCTGAAATATCTGGCACAAAACAAAGTAAGGCCTTCATGCAAGTATTAGCATTGTAACTCAGTGTTCCCTCATTCAGTGAAGAATCTTATTTCCTCCATAGACCGTTTATCTAAAATTCCAGAAAAATCAGTTTTAAAAATTGCTGACATTTGTATTTATGCCATGAAGTTACAGGGTTCAAGCTTTCCACAGTTGATCTTTACTTGACTGCAAAAGGCTTTGGCCTAGGGAAGAAATAACCTTGCTTTTTGTCCAAGCATGAGGCCTCTTTGCAGAGGGAGAAAAGGCATGAGTCCTGGTTAACTGAGAGAGAGTTGATTAACAGTGAGAGACTTAATTCAGTCTGTTGCAAAAAATGTCAAGGAAAGAAACTTGGGAGACAACTGAAGAAAGTAACTCAATTGAGTTTATTGGAAGAGAGACTTTTGAATGGAAAACTACAGCCCTCAAAGCATCAAAAATGTATGAAAGTGAGCCCATCTTATATTTATATCTAGATCTTCAAGATTTTCAACTCTAAAGAATATTGAGATACGGCCTCCCCTGGGTGATATCATTCATTCTCTATGTGTATCTATAAATAACTTAAGCAAATCTCTTAAGACAATTGGCAGTGTCATGTTTAGCCTTCTCTTAATAAATTAGAAGTCATATCTCCCTTAGCTTGAGCATCATAGGGCTATCCCTCTGGTTTAAAGTGTTGGACAAGTATGAGATATTCCAGTAATACAAACTAGCCTAAAAATATTGACTAAAAGAGTAACCCAAAAAAGTCTCACAAATGAGTAAAATACTTTATAATTAGAATATCAGTTTAACATTTGTCAGATTTATGAGTATGGCATGAATTAATAAGGTTCTAGTTCATTAACTAATTAGGGAGTTTGTGATTTTGTCCCTATTTTATTGGAGAAAAATCTAGAGTCTAAATTCTGTTCTTGACAAGTCAAAAGAAAAGAACAACCTTAGTCAATTCTCCTTCCATCTCTGTTTGTACCTTTTTAATTGAAATGCCCTCCAAACTCTTAATCTATCCAAACTCCACCCATCCTCTACAGTGTCCCACCAAAGCCTTACCTATATGTGTGGTCACTACTTCCCCTTCCAGTTAATCAGAGACTTGTCTTAGGAGAGACAAAAAGTAATTTATTGCTTTCTCATAAGAAAGAACACATCCGGGGGCAGCTAGATGGCGCAGTGGCACCAGCCAGAACACCAGCCCTGAAGTCAGGAGGACCTGAATTCAAGATCTGGTCTTGGACACTTAACATTCCCTAGCTGTGTGACCTGAGCAAGTCACTTAACCCCAATTGCCTCAGCAAAAAAAAAAAAAAGAAGAAAGAAAGAAAGAAGACATCCAGTGTTGACCAAAAACAGTGTTATCAAGGGTGAACAGTTCTTAGTAAGTTTATAGAGACCTTAAATCTGAATCCCCATCCATCCCTGGCTCTTAAGAGCTTATTCAGGAGATTTCCCCCAGCAACAAAAGAGTTTGAAACAAATGTTTGTTTTATAGGGAGAGAGACTTGTACTCTCTCTCTTCCCCCAGCCAGAGTCACAAGGGGACACAAGAATGTGAATGCACAATAGGGGCTTCAACAGTGCAAAGCTGAAGGCAAAAAGCAAAAAGGTTCCTTCTAAATTTCAGACCACCATCCTCATCACATCCCTGTCCCCAAGGAGCTTACATTCTTACAGTCTTTTAGAGGAGAAAACCTCCACTCTGAACACCCAGTGATATCCCTGTGGGTTTCAGTTTTCTAATTTAAGTTTCATTTTTCCAATTTAATTTTTATAACTGTGGAAATCAAACAAATGCTCGTCCATTTCTCCCACCTATAATCCAAATCATTCTACTAACTTCTGGAGTATTCATTGCTACTTATTTTGGCACATATATTATTGTATTATATTTTAGTTTTTGCATGTTTGAAACCAGCAAATTCTTCTTTTAAAAAAAATTACCATTTCTACAGCTATGAATGCCTTTCTTCTAAAGTTTATTTCTTTAGTGAGGATGGGAATACAAGGGAGGGTTTCCTCCAGGGATCAAAAAGAAGGTGTTAAATACATTTCAGATAGTGTTACATTAACTTTCAAGACCTAAAAGTGGAAAATTTAAGTTGTTATATTGTGGGATGACAAAATAATCAGGATGATTTAAGGAAAATCCATTAAACAATATCACCAAAAGATTAGTTTGATGAAATCCTAGGACTTTCTCTCTCCAGGTCAAAGACCAGTAGTGATGGCCTCTCCTTAGTGAGCGACTGTAGAAGTGATTCTAAAACTGACAACAAAAATGATTCTAAGCTTGAAAGGAAAAAGTCAAACTCTACAAGTCAGGTAATTCTTGTTTTTCTTCTTCCTTTTCTTATTTTTCCACCTTCACTTAACAAATAATAAGATGGCTCAAATTCAGTCTGCAAGAAGTAAAAGGAGGAAGATTTAAATAATCTGCAAGCTTGAAGACTAAGATTACCTATCTTCTAAAACTTTATGTACTGTGATTTTTTTAGATTAATAAAAATAGAAAATGTCAAAGAAGTCAATAAAATAAATTGTAAGCAGCATAAAAGCAAGGAATATATTCAATGTACCTTTATTTCTCCCTTAGTATTTAGTGTTAATTCCTGCACTTAGTTTGGTGAGAAGTTAATTGCATTAAAGTTTGTAGAATTATTTTAATCTGAGAGGGTTGAGATATATACATATGATATTTTGTTATCATTTGGAAGAATTTTATGAAGTGTTTACTTATTTTAACACATAGAAACTGAAGCCTCAGAAATTAAATCTAGTGCATTTCCTTTTTCATGTTTCCAAACTTTCATCTCATTTCCTATTCAAAATTTTCTAGTACATACCTGGGGTAGAAGCAAGAGTTTATATAATCACCAATATGATCAGAAAAGTTATTCCATAATTCAGCTTCTGTCCCATTTGCAATTCACTAATATTGTTATTCTCACTTTCCTGATATGTAGTTAGGAGGAAAACGTCTCAAGCAACTTAAAATTCACTTGTTTTTCTAAAGGGCTGTATCAAAATAAATATTACTATATCCATATCCAGATGCGCATAGATGTGAGAATAGAGAAGAGATTTGGGTGGGTAAAAGGTTTGGGTAAATCATGCCAATTGAGAAAGGAAAAATCTTGGGTGATTAATGGGGATCATCAATGTATTTTGTTTTTATTGTAGTATAAGGCAAATAAGCACTTTCACAAGTTATTTCTTGAAGTCCCAAGTGGGGAATCACTGATGCAAAGTAAGTATTATTCTATTTTATTTTCTTTTTAACTCTACTATTTTACACCTTGCTCTCTTTAAAAATTAATTGAGGTAAATCACTAGAATCAATAGACTTCAGAAGCTAGTGGTGACAATTGAAATTGCTGAAATTGATCCATAAAGACAATTAAGTGCAAAAGTAGTGAAAGTTGATGCTACAAAAACAGTAATATTCAAATATCACATTTACTTTGAATTGAAATTCCTGAAATTAGATTGTCCTAAGACCAAAAGGAATAACCAATGATGGTACAAATTAACCAGATGGAAATAAGTGTATTGAAATGGATAAATCTGAGATACCATCATGTGATCACTATTATCACTATCAACTACCTTAACTGACCTTAAGTCCTTTAACTTTCTCTAAGCCTTTTTTTCCCATCTAAAAAGGATGATAATAGTGCTTTCATTATCCTCATATATTATTATCTCCATTCAAGAAATTAGCAAACCAAGGCAAAGGGTTGTTGTAAATAAAGTATTTTATGAACATGTAGCACTTCAGAAATGTGAGTGGTTTTCATTGCCTTGGCACTAGGCTGATATATTGTTGAAGGGTTCCAAATATTTCATTCTTTTCTTTCCAAGTAAAAAAATGCTAAAGTTCTTCAAGACCTTTCTGGAGCTGCAACTATGATAGGATAATTGAGTCTTTATCCAGAGGACCAAAATCTAGAGGGTACTTGATAGTATTTGCAGGTCTTCAACAGTGCAGAGGGAAAAACTACTTACCATATTATATTTGCTAAAATTGAAAGTTATAAGATGACTTACTTCTTTTCCTTATCAGCTGTAACTTAGGTAAGCTCCTTTCTGGCATACTTCTACTATTCTCTAGCAGCTGCATCCCCCATAGTAGTCAAATGAATTAAAAGCCATTTTCATTTCATTTGTTTGAGGTATAAATATTCTAGTTATAGTTCTGGATGTTTCCTAGTCTCTAAAAGGAAGGTATGTATCATGAAATGCCATTACTTCAGTGAGAGGTACTTTTAAAAAACTTAGTCTCTTTGAAATCTCCCAGAAATAAAATATACTAGCTAGCAGGAGACTGTGTGATATATCAATGTGTCCTCATATGGAGAATAATATATACTTTGGAAAAATTTTTGGAAAACCTTTAAATGGGAGTATTCCATTTCAGTTTTTATTTTTCAGTTTGGTTTCAAAGTTATTGAGATTTATAAAACAAAATTTTTCTCCTTTCTAGCATCAGCAATTTTATTTAATTAAAAATTCATTATTTTAGCAAGTATTATATGAAGTTAGGTAATAAATTATATATATATATATACATATATATATATATATCTCCTTTGTATGCTTCCCTCACCAAAAATATTCTCTCCTTTGAAAAAAAATTTTGTGTAATAGCATATTTTTATACCTGGTTTCAGGTTTTACTTGTGCTCTGCAGAAGGAAATACTGTATCAAGGAAAACTGTTTGTATCAGAAAACTGGATTTGTTTCTGTTCCAAAGTCTTTGGCAAAGACACTAAGGTTAGTTTATAATTGGGGAAAAAATAACAAGCCTCTTGAAATTAAAAAAATGTATGTATTTAAATATTATTACTGATAAACCCAGCATCTGAAAGATTTATAAATATAGCTCTTTTTTAATCCTTACTTTTTTATATCTCGTTTCCATGAGTTCTTTATGCAAATATTAGATTCCCATTGCCATATAGCTCATGATTTTGTTCCTCTTTCTCTTGAAATCATTCCTATAACTTGGAAAGAAGAGCTAGGGTTTTGTGATTCAGCATGTCCTCTCTAGGCTTTTGACAATGCTCTCTCCAGATTAATCTGGATACTTTTCATTGATATTTCTCTATCTTCTTTTATGATCTTCATCCAGATCACTCCCATTAACCACGTGATGTGATTTAAGCACCAAATAGTGTGTCTTAGGAGAACAATTTCTACACCAAATGTTGAGATTGACATAGAATTCACAATGGCCATTCTCTTTGGCAAAAGGTTAGTTTATTTTTGAGAAGAGGTTACAGATAAAATGAAGAGATACAATAGCCACCAGGAATGATAAATATGAAATAGAGTTGAGAGAACATATAATTAGCAAAGAAAGATGTTTTAACAATTAACAACGAAAAAGACACGTTCACCAGTGGAACTCACAATTAACCAGTTAGAAAGGGAACATCTCATGATGTTGTAGAAGGTTGTAATATTCCCTTAGGAAGACAGCATGAGGACACGATGTAAGAATGAGAGGAGAGACATCATGATGCATGGAGGAGAGGAAAGGGGAAAAGACCACAAGGCAGAATGCCATGGTGGGCTACATAACCCCAAAAGGGATTCAGAAAAGACGGTATGGGCCATGGACAGATTTATAGGGGAAATTTACTCAAGAGTTTGAAAGCTCAGATTTCTGACTCGACATAGGTAGATGGGAATATCTCCAACCTCCACAGAGAACTATAGGTTGAACTACTCCCTATTAGTGTACTTTCCTGCTTGCCTCAAGGAGTAATTCCATCAATACTTCAATCTTTCTCTGTCAACCACACCTAGTTACTCAGGACTTCATCATATAAGTATCACCCAAGGCTCTCTCCTAGACTCTCTTCTCTTTTCTGTCTGTGTTACCTTATTTGGTAATCTCATCAGCTCCTATTGATTCAATTGTAATTTCTGTATAAATGATTCCCAAATCTATAGATCCATCTCTATAGATGTAGAATTTCACATAACTAACTGCCTTTTGGACAACTTAAACTGAATATCCTATAGCCATCTCTGACTCCATTTGTCCAAAACAGAAATTATCTTTCTCTCCTGTACCATCCGGAGTAGCTCTCTGGAGGATATAGGTACTAGCAGGGATCCATGTGGATGGTCAAGCATGGAGTTGTTTATTTTAAATTCTCTCAGCCTTAAAGATTTTTAAGCCTTACTACACTTACATCACCACAGCACACTGTGCATGTGCTAATTATAAGAACCATGCTTATCTTTGCTTCAAGTAGAACACAGATTGTCATACCTCCTGACTTCTCAGGAAGATTGAAACTCCCCAAGGGAGATAAGAGACAAACCAGACATTATCAGCAGGTTCCCTCTGGGCTGAAGGATCTTATACCTCACTCATAGGTCCCCCAGTCTCTGTGGCCCTCTACATCTCCCGCTTTCTTTTGTTTTAATTGAAGCAGGTATACATAAATCCATCAGCATGGGAGGGAATCACACAAGCAAGTAGTAATATCACACAGCTAGTAGTAATGTAACAAAATGAATCAGCATGAGAGGAGTCACATAGGCAACTAGCAATATAACAAACTATGAATCAACATAATATTATAAAAAAAACTTCCATGAGTTCAGGAAGCAGGGTATATAAATAACAATCACAAATACATTTATTTCAGCAGTCAAGAGATAGTCCAAAGCCCATCTGTTGTCCATTGCTTCATGTCTCAAGGAATCCAATGATTCCTGCAGGTTTTGAAAGCCTGCATCAGTCTCATTAACAATTATTTTTGATGTTCATGAGTCAATTGACATACACATAAGGCTAACTGCCATTCTCTTTCAGTGATGGACATAGAGATGGAACCACCCGTTGTTTCTTGGATTTTCTCTTTAATTTTGAGGTTCTTCTCTTTTTCTGTCTCTCTGATAGACAAGATGAATATAGCTCATTGGCATCCATTAGATTCCTTCTCCATCTGTAGAGATACAAGCAAACCTTCTGCCCCAATCTGTTAGTCTTTCTAGTCCCTGAGGAACCCTGAGGGATGCCTATCAGTTGGAGAATGGCTAAGTTATGATATATTAATGTTATGAAATATTATTGTTCTGTAAGAAACAATCAGCAGGATGATTTTAGAGAGGCCTGAAGAGACTTACATGAATTGATACTGAGTGAAATAAGCAGAACCAGGAGATCATTGTACATGGGAACAGCAATATTATATAATGATCAATTTTGATTAACATGACTCTTTCCAAAAATGAGATGACTGAGGCTACTTCCAATGACCTTGTGATGGAAAGATCCATCTACACCCAGAGAGAGGACTGTGGGAACTGAGTGTGGACTACAACATAGCATTTTCACTCTTTCTGTAGTTGTTTGCTTGCATTATGTTTTCTTTCTCAGGTTTTTTTTTTTCCTTCTTGATCCGATTTTTCTTGCGCAGCAAGATAACTATATCAATATGTGTGTGTATATATATATATATATATATATATATATATATATATATATATATATATATTGGACTACCTGCCATCTAGGGGAGGGGAGGGGGGAAAGGAGGGGAAAATTTGGAACAGCAAGTTTTGCAAGGGTCAATGTTGAAAAATTGCCCATGCATATGTTTTGTAGATAAAAAGCTTTAATTTTAAAAAAGACAGCTCAAATTCACTTTCAGCCAGAGACTTATTCTAGCAAATTCCCTTTGAGATTATATTTCATCTACCCTGTATGCACTTGGAAAATGTATAATTATTTATACATTGTTTTCCCCGTTGGAATGATACCTCATTGAAGATAGGCACTATGGTTTTGCCTTTAGTTATATCCTCAGGGTTTAATACAGTATCTGGCTCTTAGTGAGCACTTAATAAATATTCACCAACTATTGAATAAGGATACTGAAATTTCGTACGTGGTGATAGAGCCTATAATTCATCGGAATTGAGAAACTGATATAAGAACTAAGTAGCAGAAAAATTATTTAAAATAGAAAGCTACCAGAGAGCCTTATTTTTCTCTGTGGCAACACCTTAGGCGAGCTCTCGCAGCAAAGAAACCAATTTAAAGTCTGTTGCAATAGTCAGTTCAAGAGGTGACAATGAACTAAAGCAGAGTAATGTCTATATAAGTAGTGAGAATATATGCATACATATACAAGAGAAGAAGTAGAGATACAAACTATAAAGTTTGATAATAGATTGAATATGTGAAGTGAGAGTAAAAAGTTGAGGGTGGCACCTAGATTTGTGAGTCTTATTTCTAAGAGAATGATGTTGCCTTTGACAGAATAGGGAAGCTGGGAAGAAGGAATGGTTTGGAAGCTAAGCTTAAATTGTCTAATGGACAAATGCTAGTTGGTGTTGAAGAACTGGATCTCTAGTGAAAGATTAGAGTTACCAACTGAATATATAAGGACCATTTGCACAGAAATCATTGAAAGGATGGGAGCTAATGTGTTTATCAAGTGATATAGTACAGAGCAGATGCTCTGAATTTGTTGGTTTGTTTTTAATTTTTTCTTACATTTCCATTATTTTTCAATCTTCAGTATTTAAATATGATTGGTTTCTTTTGTAGCCCTATATATTTTGTGTATTTTAAAACATTATTCCATAAAGAGATCCCTTGGGTTCAGGAGATTACCAAAGGAATACACAGTCCAAAAAAGTTTAACAATTCCTGGTATAGAGGGGAAAGAGAAGAAGTCCCAGGACAGACCCTTGGTGGATACCCATAGTGGATGTAACATTGATGAAGATCCAACAAAAGAGTCTTACAAACTAGTACTCAGACAGGTGAGAGAATTAAAAAAAAGCAGGGTCATGCAGAAATAGAGAGTACCTAGAAGAAACTAATCAATCATGTGAAAAAGTTCAGAGAAATCCAGAAAAATGATCATTGATAATATTTCATTGGATTTAGTGATTTAAAAATTGTTGGTAGTTTTGGAAAGAGTAAATACATTTGAATGATAAAGGCAGAAGCCAGATTTCAGAGGATTTGGAAAAGAGAGAGAAAAGAAAATGGAGGTACAAATTTTAGATGTTTTTTCTTTTTCAAGAAGTTTGGCTAAGGAGGGGAGAGATATAGGATGATAGCTGGTAGGGATGCTGAGATCAAGTGACTTGATCAATACCAAGTGATCAAGATCAAGTTTTTTTAACATTAACTTTTTGAATTTTGAGTTCCAAATTTCTTCTCTCCCTTTTATACCTCTCTCCACCCACAATATGACATTCATGATATATGTGAATTCATGTAAAACATTTCTGTACTAATCAATTTCCTTTAAAAAAAAGTCAAGAAAAGTACAATGGAAAAAATGTGCTTTAATTTGTGCTTAGAACTCATCAGTTCTCTCTTTGAATATGAGTAGCATTTTTCATCATGAGTCTTTTGGAATTGTCTTGGATCATTTTATTTATCAGAGTAATTAAGTCTCTCACATTACTTATCATTATCCATATTGCTGTTACCATGTACAATGTTCTTCTGAATCTGCTCACTTTACATCAGTTCATATAAATCTTCCCAAGTTTTTCTGAAATAAATTCCTTTATCATCTCTTATAGAACAATATTATTCCATTATATACTATAATTTGTTCAGTCATTCTCCAGTTAACTGGCATTTCCATTTGTTTGCCACCACAAAAAGAATTTTTGTGTATCTATTATACATGTGTGTATACACATACACAGATGTATGTATGTGTGTATACACACAAATGACAGGGGGGAGTATACATCAAGATTCTTTTCTTTTTCTTTGATCTCTTTGGTTTATAGACTTAATTATGGCGTTTCTGGGTATGTACTCTTTGGGCTTAGTTCCAAATAGTTCTTCAAAATTGTTGGACCAATTCATAGCTCTCCCAATAGTACATACATGTCCCTATTTTTCTATATTCTCCTAAGAATTTTTCTTTTCTCTTGTGCTTGACAGTTTTATAGATGTGAGGAGATAACTTCAGAATGGTTTTGATTTGTATTTTTCAATACTGACAAATCATTTTTATGTGACTATTGATACTTGTTCCTGTCTTTTGACATTTTTCAATTGAGTATTGGCTCTTATCTTTATAAATTTGGCTTATTTCCCTATTTATCTGAGAAATGAGGCCTTTATCAGAGAAGTTTACTATAAAATTATTTTTCCTAATTTCCTGCTTTACTTTTAAATTTAGCATTTTGTTTGTACAAAAACATTTTTAATTTCATGTAATCGAGATTCACGTATTTCTTATTTGATCATAAACTCTTCCCTTATCCATAGATCTGACATATAGATTTTTCCATGCTCCTTTAATTTTCATGTTTTCTGTAAATTTTATCTTTAAATCATGTACCCATTTTGATTTTTATCTTGGTACCTCGTTTGAGATGTTGATCTATGTCTATTTTATGTCAGACTGCCTTCCAGTTTCCCCAGCAGTTTTTGTCAGATAGTGAGTTTTTGCTCCCAGAGTTTGAATCTTTGGGTTTATTACATACTTGATCACTATGATCATTTACTATGATGTACTGTGTATCTAATCTATTCCATGGATCCATTCTAGTGGTAGTGCCAGATTGTATTGATGATTAGCACTTTATACATTGAAATCTAGTACTGACAGGCTGTCTTCCTTCACACTTTTTTTTATTGATTCCTTTGATATTTTTGGCTTTTTATTCTTCCAGGTAAATTCTGTTATTGTTTGTTTGTTTGTTTTATAAAATAATACTTTGATTGCTTGATTGGTGTGACATGGAACAAAAAATTAAATTAGGTAGAATTGTCATTTTTATTATGTTGACTCAGCCTGTTCATGAACAATTAATATTTCTCCAATTTTTAAATCTGTCTTTATTTGTGTGAAGAATGTTTTGCAATTGTATTTTCTCTGTGTGTTTTGGCAAGTAGACTCCCAAGTATTTTATACTATATGTTGTTATTTTAAATGGAATTTTGCTTTTTATCTCTTTCAGTTGAATTTTACTGGTAATATATAGAAATGCTAATGATTTATATAAGACCAAATGACAGATTTTTAAGGGCAGAAGAGACTTGAGTATGTTTGTAGGCAGCAGGAAAAATCTAAAAGGGAGTGATTGAAGATTAAATAATAGAGATGATGGTAGATGAAATCTGCTGGAGAATACAGGAGAATGACATAAAAAAGGTTTATATATGGATTATTCTTGGCAAAAAGGGTCACCTCTTCATCTGAAACAGAAATGGAAAAAAGAAAGAGGGAAGATTTCTATGCTATGTGAGTTGAAGAGAGGATAACAGAGCTCACAGCAAATGGCTTCAGTTTCTCAGGGAAGTATGAAGTGAGGTCCTCAGCTGAGCAGGTTATGGGAAAGAATGTTGAAGGAGATTAATATAGAAATCAGATGGTTTAGAATAGCCCTTGGAAAATACCATAAGAAATTGGATGAGAAATCCAGCATGTGGGTGGGATTTCTTGCTGCAGGTGAGATTAGATAGCATAAATTGGTAATGGGCCCAATCAGCATGGCTTTATGATTTTATTTCCAGTTCCATTCATCAACACATGAAATAATTGGCCTAAAATTCCTCTTTTCTAGGATACTTATAACGTTTAGTTTAAAACTTATTATACAGCAACATATGACTTGATATTTTTTTGTCATTTGAATAATAAAATGAATAGTTTTCTTGCATTGTTACTCATCTTCATGTATCTATTCCTTATTATTTTATCTCTTCTAGAACATATCACAATATATTACTTCCAGATATTGAGTTCAATTTCTTGTGAATAGCTATGCTTTAGATCCCTTTTGTGAAATAGCTAAATATCTTCACATTTGACTACATGTTGCTCTTAATATTTCATTTTTCCAGTCTTTCCTGTGTTATGTTTATATTGGAAATTTTCTTTCATAGCAAATTATTGTTGAATAGAAATGTCACCTAAAATAAATTAGATATTAGAATCAGAGCTGGAAGGGACCTTAAATACCATATAGTCAAACCTTTTCATTTTACAGATGGGTTTTTACAGGGGTCAGTAAGATTCAATGTTTTGATCAAGGTCACACATTTAGTGCATCTTAATTAGCACAAAATATTTCAATTCATGTCTAATGGTCTCTTGACCTGCATATGAATAAATTCCTTAGAAACAAAGCTAAATATTGAAATTTTTTTCATCTACCATGTTAGCTAACTATTCTGATATATAAAGATTTCATCTTTCCATAATTTAGCCTACACCAAAAAGCATAAAACATAATTATATAGTAAGTAAATAGACAAGTGTAACTACTGAGGAAGGAAATGTTTCTTAGAGATAATATTGAGCATATTACTCTTCCTCTTTATTAAGTCAATTAGTTGGTATAGTGAGTAGTGCACTAGACCTATAATTAGGAAGATCTGAATTCAAATCCCATCTCAGATAACCTACTAACTAGGTGACCCTGGTCAAGTCACTTAACTCCTGTCTGCCTTAATTTTCTCAACTATAAAATGAGAATAGTAATAGCATCTATTTCACAATGTTGTTGTGAGAACCCAATAAAATTATATTTGTAAAGCACTTCATTCTTTTAGATTTTAGGAACATAATAAATGCTCGTTACCTTCCTTTAGTGATAAAAAAAATTTTTGATTTAATCATTCCTTTGACCAAATTCTGTTGGAAGGATACAGTATAGAAAGAGTGGGAAATTCTTAAATGGAGTATCTACCTAGTAACTCCAACTATATATTATACATTCCTGAACCAGAGAATCATAAAATATTAAAACTATAATGAAACTTAGAGCTCTTCTAGTACAATGAATTTCATAGGGTGGAATATCAGCCATAGAGATCCTCTAAATACTCTCTGCATCTATATGTGAATCTATAAGTAACTAGTCATAAACTGAATAAAATAAGCAAAGCAGTCTTAATAATGTCTTGAACATATATGACTTTTCAACTATATATAGCTGTTATGATTAATAGCAATGATAACTAACATTTATTGATAATTTCAAAGTTTACAAAGCACTTTACATATAATATCTCATAAAAACAAATTCATTTAAAAGTATCACTGAATCTAGAGTAGATTTTTTATCGTTTTTCTATCAATAGTTCATAATAATTAATGTATCTACTCAGAGGGCTATTGTTGTTTTTTTAAAAAAAAACTAACATTAAGGAATCTTCATACTTGAAAAGATTGGAAACCACCATTCTAGTACAATCTAGTTCTTTCATAAAGAAAGAAAACTGAGAGTAGGGAGAAAAGGTGGCTAAACAAGTTGAAAGTATATGTTCAGGATAGAATACTACCTGCTATAAGAAATGATTCAATGATTTTAGAGAAACATGAAAAGACTTACAGAATAATGAGCAGAAACAAGATAATATTGTATATAGTAACAACAATATTGTTTTAAGAACAATTTTGAGCAACCAAGTCATTCTGTTACAAATACCCAAATTAACTACAAGGTCCTATGAAGGGAGATGCTACCTGCAATAATAGAAAGAACTAGCATACTTATGAGTGTATACATATGTGTATCTACACACACACACACACACACATATATATATATATATAATAGATAGATACCCACATACATATTTGTATCTAATGGTAGCCATAGGGGTAGGGGAAGGAAGGTATAAAAAAAGTTACATGATTATTTTGTTGTATATTTAAAGGAAAAAGCAAGTTATACATAATAAATCTAGTTTCAGGTGGAATCCCCTTTTTTCTATTCCATTTTGTTATGGAAATGATTATTTTGTTTCTTAAGTTCAGAATAAAGTAAAGTAAAAGAAAGAAAAGGAGGCTCAGAGAAGCAGGGTAGTCTGCCCTGGTTCTCAGAGCAACTGAGGTTGTCAAGGCTATGAAAAGCTAATATATCATGACTCCCAATCCTCCTCTTGGCACTATAACCTGTTTCTCATTCTTTATAGTTGACTTTTCTTCATCAAAGTTATAGAACCTATTACTGTAGTAAGTTTGGCTTAGATTTATTATTACTATGATTTTCTTTTTAACTTACCGTAATAATGTGAAGATTTGAATCCATTTTTGTGGAAATCTGACTACTATTTACTTGATGATTCCATTACAGATCTGTATTCCAGCACTCTCAGTAACTGTAATAAAAAAAACCAAAACTGCCCTGTTGGTGCCAAATGCTCTGATTATTTCAACAGTCACAGAAAGGGTATGTATGAGTCATAAATATAGATATATAGGTATATACACACATATATAGATATATATAAAACCATATTTATTTATCTATCTCTTTATTCTCTTGTGACTTAACGAAGATCACCTAAATTCCAGTAATCTAAAACTGGTAGATATCTATCATTGTCATCATTGTCCAAAACCTGTAAAAACTTCACATACAAATAACATTGTATAAGATCCTGAAGCTCTAAAGTCAAAATTTCTACATGTTATTGCTTCATTGGTATTTGGAAGTCTGGAATGGGAGGGGAAGAACTAATTATAATTGTTTCTTGTTTGCACCTACTAAATTTTGATAATTTTTATATAATACATTTACATGTCTATTATTTTAAATCTCTCTTCCCTCTTTAAAAAATTATATTCCATAGCCCTTGGTTATTCCTGTGAAATACTGTGTTCAATCACTAATCACATTTCTCAAATATTTGCAATTTCAGGAGAGAAGGGAGACATAAAGCAAAAAATTTATCCTGTTAAATTAGGTGTATATGAATGTCTCTGTATATTTGTTTTTTGGAAGGCTATTCTTTGGCAAATGTTTTCTATATACATATCTGGTTTCTCTATATTATCTATGGATAAAAAGTCTTCATCACAACCAGTGATGTAAATTCTTCCGAATTTAAAGGGGACAAAATTATTTATTTCATTTCTTTATGTAGTTCTTCCTAAATTTGAGTTCACCATTCTTAGTAACCCTTTTCTCTTAAACTCAAAGGTTTTCAAATTGTCTTTGTGGTTCTTCTGATTATATTTATTTTATATATTGCACTTCTAAGCAAGCTTCCAATTAAAAGCTCCTTACATGTGCAACAAAAAAAACCTTGAGTGATATGGGAAAGAAACAGCTTATTAAATAATTCCTGGGAACATTTCCATGTTAAGTCTAAGTTTTAGTGTAACATTTAAAAAACTGTTGACTGTCTCTGAAAACAAACTTTAAAGGAGATCTATTAAAAGTCATCAGATCTCTTCTCAGGTATATAACCTTTTCATTTATGGCTCAGAATCATGTTTCTCTTTGTATTGAGAATTATATATAAGGGCTAGGACCAATTGATCAAATTGTCCTCATTATTTATGACTTTTGTTATTAAGTAGTAGGAAAGAAAAATGAGATGGCTAAAGATAGAATGAAAAGGGAGAATGAGAATAATAGAGTGAAAAACAATGTTTATGTGCCCTTAGCTTAAATGAAGAGAATGCATGTGTCTTTCTGAAACCTTGCCACTTTTCAGTATTTATAACAGTTTGGATTGGTTTGTTTCACAGTATGTGTTCGTTTCCTTGCTCTCCAGAGATACAACCTACAAGTTAATAAAATCAGTATGCAGCCACCTAGAAGTAAGTTTTGACTAATATTGTTTTAAAATGTCCCAAGCCCGTCTTTTCTCCTTTAAAAAATTATTTTCATATTCCTTAGTTATTCATATGAAATCATTGAAATTCAATCACTAATCACTTTTCTCAAAAAACTAATAAATTAATCAGAAAAGAAGGGAGAAACAAAGGAAAAAGGTATCCTGATAAGTTAGAACTATCATTGCTACCTATTTTGTATGCTGTTTCTGTTAGAATTATAGATTTATAACTGGAAGGGATTTAATGGGGTCATCTAATTCATTATCTTCATTTTTACAAATAACAAAATTGATGACTATAAATTATATTGGTAATAAGTAGCAGAGTTAGGATTTTTGTTTCAATTCCATCATTTTTTTAATGCACAATGACACAAATGCCTCCTTGTAACCTTATGATATTTTGTTTTTATATCACTGATTTTCAGAACACAAGTGTGGGCAACAGTCCCAGTCCTTCATCTCCTGAAAACAGTTTCCGGACTGATCGTCCTTCATCTTTGCCTCTGGTAGGTTTCTCTACATCATTGTCTGGAAAGCAACAGAAAGATAACCAATAAATTTAACTTTAAAGAGATAGTGAACAAATGAAATATCTTGAGTATGACCAGCCAACAGGAGTATAAATTTTAAAATTCTATGCTCCAATTAAAAATTTCAGAAATTACCCCTTTTCCTTTTACAAAACAAAGGTTCATTAGTAAACAGGAGTTTCTATGGCAATAAAGGGGCTACGTGGACCAGATACTGTCCTGACAAAGGACACCTTTCATTGGGGGAGTTTCTTCTAGAACTTCCATTTTGAGTAAGGACATAGACACATACCTTACTTCAACTGCATCAACTGCCTTCTCCTTTTATCTCTGTAGGCCTCTTCTCCCACTAGTAAATTTCTCCCCAAAATCTCCATTTTAAGCCCCCTTCCAAGTCCTAAAGACTGTAAAAGACGGTGATAAGGAGGGACTATAGTCTATCCACGAGTTATTAGTCTATGAAAAGACTGGGGTAAGAGGAGAGTGTAGAATGCTGGTTTGAGGAAAAACTAATAGTCTCATTTGCCTAGAATATAGACTACATAGGCAAATTGAATAAAATAATTTTGGCAAACTAGATTGCAGCTAAATTTTCAAGGCCTTGAATGTCAAGCTAGAGAATATATACTTTTTTCTTAATGACAACTGGGAGACAAATTTTTGTAATGGTCAGACCTGCACTTTAAGATTATTTTTACAGTTATATGGAGAAAAAACTGAAAGCAAGGAAACTAATTAGGATACTGTTGTAATCATTCAGTCAAGCTGTTAAGGTGGCCTCAACAAGAATTGTAAGTTTATAATTAGGGAGAAAAGGAAAGATGTAGAGTTATAATTAAAATTTAATAACATTAAATATGAAATAGGAAGATTTGGGAAGGATTCTGAGGTTGCAAAAGTCTTCCAGAAAGATACTGGTACCCTCAACAAACATGGAGAAATTTGGAGGGTAGGTATTTTAGAGAGGAACACATATTAAATATTATATTGCCAGTAATATATCCAGTTGGCAACATAGGCAAAAAAAATTAAAAATGACTTTTAGACTAAATACATAGATCTGGGAGTTATTTTCATAAGGAAGATAATCATGGGTTCCTATATTTACTGATGTGCTGATGAGATTACCAAGAGAGAATATAGAAAAACACCAGAATCCAAGACAGAGCCTTGGAAGAACATCCATGGTTAGAAATAGGTGATAAGGGGCAGCTAGGTGGCGCAGTGGATAGAGCACCAGCCCTGAAGTCAGGAGGACCTGGGTTCAAATTTGGTCTCAGACACTTAACATTCCCTAGCTGTGTGACCCTGGGCAAGTCACTTAACCTTAATTGCCTCAGCAAAAAGCAAAAAAAAAAAAAAAAAATAGGTGATAAGTAGTAAAGAAACTGATTGTTGAGTCATTTTTAGTCACATGTGTGACTCTTTATGGCCGACCTCATTTGGGTTTTCTTGGCAAAGACACTGAAGTGGCTTGCCATTTCCTTCTCCAGTTCATTTTACAGATGAGGAAACTGAGGCAAATGGTTACATAATCTGCCTAAGATCACAAAGCCAGTAAATTTTTATTTGATTTCAATTCAGATCTTCCTGACTTCAGACCGAGAGCTGTATCCACTGTGCTACCTAGCTGCCTCAGTAAAGGAACCAGGAGGCATCAATACCACACTAGCCAAAATTGAAGAGAACATGTAGAAGGAAGATATACTCAAGTGACAAATGGCACAGAAAGGATCTGGCAATTAAGAAATAATTGATAGCCTTGGAAATCACAGTTTTAGTTGAATGCTGAGGTTAAAAGCTAGATTGCAAGTGGCTGAAAAGTGAATGGAAAATAAAGTGATGTCAACAAGTCAAAATTATATTTCCCAGAGGCTTGACTATAAAGAGAAAAAGAAATAGAGGGTGGAATTGCATTAAGTATCATGTAAAGATGTTTTAAAGATGGGGTATATCCAGGACATGTTTTTAAGCTGTTAGGAAGGAACCAAAAGATAAGAAAAGATTACAACAGAGAAAATGATCAAAGGAATGAATTCCCAAAAGGGGCAGGGGCGGTATGCGATTGAATTCCTTGAGAAAGGGAAGAAACATGCTCTAGATGCCTGGACAAGGTGACAAATGTACAAATAAAAAAGAGGGAAAATAGAATGGAGATTTGGGGACAGGATAGATGTAAAATAGTGTAAAGGATGAGAGAAAAAAACAACAGCAAAGAATAAAGTTTCCCTTTTAAACATCAAAAATCTTACAAATCTCATATTATTTTAACTATAATCATACTGCATGTTTTGGTTAAAATAAAATAGATCAGAATTATAGTTGTTGAATATATGGATTCAAGGACTCTGGAATAACTCACTAACCCTGCAGGGTTTTTTGAGTTACAGGTTGGGAAGGATTGGCCTGGATAATAGACATTCTTTGAGAGTTTATTATTCTTGAGAGTTTACTGGGCAAAAGGGGAACTTTCAGAGATCTTTCATATGTTACTGCTTCTCTCAAATTACACGGGAACTGAAAAAAAGGCCAGGGTTACCATTATAATGACTTAGTACAATAACACAAAAACAGTTCCCACATCATTTGAAAGAACCAGTGGCATATGAAAAATCTCTGAAATTTCCACTTTTGATTTTCAGTAATTCCATCAACAATATTAATTTAAAATGCCAGCAATCAATGACTCACAATTAGATCTTTCTTGGAAAAGTTAAGTCTCAAGCCACTTTTTCCTGCTGATTGACTTTATCTGAAAAAGACATATTAAATGATACATTGCTTTTAAGAGCTAATTACCACTTCCCCCCACCTTTGAATCTTCTTTATGTTATAATTTCACTACTCACTTTTCTGTTTAAGATAACCTACCTTGCATTTGGTAATATTTTTCCACACATCTTTCTAATAATTGTTTCAAATGGTAGAATTCCTCACTCTAAAGTGCTAATTACACCTTAAGTAAATTGTTGGTGAATATACAAAAACTTAAGTTTTAGCTCTTAAATTTCTTCTTCAGCCATCTGTAGCTTCATAAAACTAGATGCTTTTTCCCTACAGACATAAAGCTAACTGCCCACAGGAGTTCAGATACAGCAATTCTATACTAAATGATTAGCAGTTAGAGAAATTTCCAACAGTATGGAAGAGATCATTTTATCCATTACATGGGTTACTGGTAAAAATGAAAACTAGGAATATATAAAAGTCAGCCTATTTAGTACAATAAAAGTAGTCTCTGACCTTATTCTTTCTCTTTAGGATTCCAATGATGATTTGTCAGATTTAGATGGAGTGGTTCAGCAAAACAAGCAAGGAAGGAAGGAATATAGCAGCTCTGGATCTCAGACTCCTGAATCTGAAAATTCTCAAGGTCTGGAGAACATTTTTATGATGACCAAAAATTCCGTTCTCTGCATAAGGTCCAAAAAAAAAAAATTTACATTCCTAGTTAAGGGTGGACATAAAATTGGTGGGGAGAATTCAAATATGATATCATTAACTCCACATACTTTTTTTCCTTTAAAACCTCATAGAAATGCTATTTGTTTTTAGCTTTCTCAGTATTTCTCAAATCACCATCAAAACATTTCTAACTCTTTGGAAGTGAAACCAGTTGGGGATTTGCTCCCTTTCTAATGTGATGACTAATTAAAATGCATACCTGAGGCAAACTTGCACCTAGCCTGATTTTGTTTTGACAGATTTTCATGTGATGGAGTCCCAGACAGTTCTGAAAGTTATTAAGGGAGAAACAAAATCAGTTCATACAGAATCTCATGTGAATTGTGTGTCCAAAGGAAAATCCAAGAGTCTTCCAGGATACAGTAAGAATAACAGGTGTTTTCTGGCCATCCATTTGTAATTACTGAGGTTCAAATTGTCCAATGTGGAACTATTCTTTGCCTTTTCTTCTCTCTCCCCCTCTTGTGAGCTTTTAGGCTACTTATTTTGATTCCCTGAAAAGGTGAGAAGTCATTGTATTCGCTTTTTTATGGGAAAAAAGTTACAACTGGCAACTAAAATGGCATCTGGGAGGACTGGTTTTTCTGCCTTCTATTACCAGAAAAAAAAAAAAAACTTTCTAAAATACTAATTATCTGTATGTGTGAATGTATGCTCTTAGGACACTGATTGTAAAGTATTGCACTGACCTAAGTTTTAAAGCCAGATTGCTTGTTTTTTGTTTTTTTTTTTTTTAATCAAACATTCAGCAGGTCAGTCAGGAGCCTTTGGATTCTTCCATAAATTAAGATCCCAGAAATGTCTGACACTCCGCCACATTCTCATATTCTATGCAGTTGTGTAAGTATATGAATTGTCTATGAGTGACAAGCAAATCGTCTATACTTTCACATCTAGTCTACACTAACTTTAACACTCAGTTATTTATAATGCCCATTTGACTCTTTGAGCCTTCTTTTCCACCCCATTCCTTTTAGCTAATTAGCAGAGCAAAGCAAAATTGAATTAGCTCATAAGAAACATGAGATGCGCAAAGTTATAGTCCTCCCCAAATGTCCATAGGGACTATTTGTGTCCGACCTGTAGCAGAGCATTACAAGCTGATATTAGTCTGATCAGTCAAAGTTGGACACACTGTAACTGGACTCTAACATAGTGATATCATTTTGGTTCTCTTCAAGAACGAAGGGCAACAACCTAAACAACCAGCAAAAGGTATCTCTTCATAAATGTGTCTTCTTTTAAAAATAGGGGAAAGAGTAGGAAAGCTAAAATGAAGGCTTGGTATAGTAGAAAAAAAGCATATTCCCAAGAATCAGAAGACTTGCATGCACTGCCACGGCTTAACTATATGTGTGTTAGTGCTTCCTCACAATGTTGGAAATGTTTTGTAACTTTTTTAAGCTATAAAATTTAAATCAGTAGACTTCCTGTTTATTTCTCTGATAAGAGAAGGAATTACAACTGATAGCTAAAATGAAGTTTTCAAGGATTTTAATCTGTTTTTTCTACCCCCTTTCCAACTGTCATGAGGATGTAAATATACATGTAGATAACCAGAAACTAGACTGAGAACTTAACAAGTAGACTCTCTTCTACCTCTTAATTTGGAACCATTGAAAATATAACTGAAAGACTGTTGGACCAGAAACCCCAAGGTCTGAATTTGATTCCTATAACACTTTCATTAATGAACTATGTGACCCAAGACATACTCTTGACCTGTTTAATATCCCAACTTTCACTAGCTATACAATTGTGAACAAGTCGCTTCAGCAATTTGTGTCTCAGTTTGCTCATTTGTAAAATGGGGGGTACTTATCTAGTCAACTTCATGGGACTATTGAGAGGGAAGAACTTTGTAAAAAATTAAAAATTTTTTTTTCTATTATGGATTCTAAGTTGAGCATCTGAGTTTTTCACATTTTAAATCAACTTTTCAAAGTGGTTTCTAGATGGATTACATCGCGAACATTGTGCCCTGGTCAATAACTTAGAGTGGTGTTTTCCTTTTCTTTTGCAGTGTCTGTGCACTTATCTTTTCTACCTTCTACATGAGACACAGAATCAATGCTTTGGAGGAACGACTTAAATCAATAGCCTCTATGGTTGATTCCCATGAGTAAGAAAATACCTTATTACTATGATTGTCTCCCATTTGTAGTTGGACAGTGTTTGACTACGACTGTTTAGTAAATATTTGTTGAACACATGTTGTATGTAAGGCACAATGCTAGGCCCCGATGACTGAGAGGTAGAAGAGGGTATATAAAAATAAAGTTTTGGTCCCTATCCTATTTTGTTGTGGTGATATGTCAAAGAGAAAATCAAGTTAAATAATTATATAATTTTTCCAAGGTTGAAACTCTCTAAGAAACTACTAATATACCCTAAAGTCCAGATATGACCTGATCATTTCATAGATTGTGTTATTTGATTTAGTGAAAGGGTAGGAGTAAATAAGCAGAAAATGGAAATGCAGCAGGTTTCTCCATGAATAATTTCTTATATTAATTCATACGTCATAAGAAAAACTCTCAGACAATACAAAATCTTTTTGGTTAAAGTTCAGTGTTCTGAAGGAATGGCTTATTCATGACAATAACTATTTAAACAAATTAAACCAATAGAAGTTATCTAGTCATATTGCTAAGAGATTTCCATTTTTAGTAATGCAGTTTAAAGTCCAATGGGTGAGTTGTATCTACTTCTATGAGTTTTCTGTTTCTTTGCATAAATTTTCCCATATACATACATATTTATACAATATATAATGACATATGCCAATAACAGTTCCTCTACATTCCAGACTAGTACAATGCTCCATTTATGTGCAAGCATTTGCCATTTCTTTCAAGGTAGGAGTTTCCTACGCTACTCTTCAAATGAGTCTCAAAGAAAATGAGTTACAGTCTAGAGTGAGAGAATAAAAGCTGTTTCTCCTTTCAAACTGACATTGCCACCTCTGTCCTTAGCAAATCACCTGGTATGCATTTGGTACATCCATCTGTATTCCAAATTCTGAAAAGATCTCTGGAGTACTGAAGAAGTTCATACATTGTCTTTTAATTACAAAAAAGTCCAAGTGGCACAGATCTTCATGATCTTGTAAATTTCACATTAAAAAGTCTTAAGAAGTCTCTCAGTGTAATTCCTAAACAATATCCAATTTAATAATCTTCAGGAAGGACCTAAGGCTGCCAAATACAAAGTTATCCAAATTCAACAAATAATATTTTATAACATTTGTCATCTTATATGCATGGTTACTAAGGATCCAGAATACATTATCATCTCTCATTAGTTGCAGAATACATGGACATCGTTTATTGGCTCCTTCTCTGTCCCATAAGATTCAAAGTATATAGTCAGAAGCACTGGTACAAGTTTCAGTATCAGGGTATCTGATCTTCTGCCACTGGTCTTCCTCCACATTTTTCTTACCCCACCTTCAACCACAAAGTTCCCTACAAGGATCAAGAATTATAATATGGAAATTGTTAAAAATTAAATTTATCAAAAAGCATATTCCCGGGGCAGCTAGGTGGCGCAGTGGATAGAGCACCAGCCCTGAAGTCAGGAGGACCTGAGTTCAAATCTGGTCTCAGACACATAACAGCTGTGTGACCCTGGGCAAGTCACTTAACCCCAATTGCCTCAGCAAAAAAAAAAAAAAAAGCATATTCCCTTTGAATATATCAAAAATTATATTCATTGCTAAAAATGGAAATCTCTTAGGAATATGAATTAATAGCTTCTATTGGCTTTGAACAGAATATGAGATCTTGGTATAAATCTCAGTCATAGAATATATACAATTAGACAACTAAAATAGTTTGTAGGACTGATAAATTCTTGTAGAATTAGTTCCCTAAAGCACATAACATGAAGTATATGAATAGTTATAGTCTCATTTATTAGTGAGTATAGTGCTTACTGTTCCTTTATGAGCTTTCTCATGCTCTGTGCAATTTCAGTATTTTTGCTTTCCTTTGCATGCCTCATTCTTTTTTATTGTTGTTCTTGCAGACAAAAAGCACCACATTCCTTGGGATCACAAATGGAAGTCAGCACTGAAGCTCTCTGTGCAGAGTTAACAGCCAACATAAAAAAACTAGAAAAGGTGGCTTTTCCTTCCTATTTGCATGGACACTAAATATTAAATACCAGATGTTGAACATTGTCAAGTTACAGGCTTTTCCCTGGAACCTGCCCTACTTCCTGTGTATGCTTTTCTTAATCCTATGTCCCATGTCCAAAAAATCTAACAGCAGAATGATTATATAGCAGCATCACTACTTCCTATGTGCCGTAAATGGATATCCTTTTAGGGATAGTCTAGCATTTTCAGATATTATGCTTGATACACCTTATGACTTTCCTCTTAAACAGATATCATACCTGCTATACTATGTGGTACTTCTCGTTCCTGGGCAATGCACATTTTTATTCCCTTTTGAAAGATTAAAAATACTGAGACTCAAGAGAAGATTAATGATTTTCCTTTGGATCACATTTAAATCCAGAGCTAGAATTCAAATGTCGTATCCTGGCTCTAGATCCAGTTTTTACTATAGTCATAGGCCACTATCAAAAAAAAAAATGCCTGTTTCTTTGAAGATGATTGTCAAGTTATGATCTTAAGTCTCTTGGTCTCAAAGACCTGCCACTCAGAACACTAAGAAATAAAGGATCAAGAACAAACTTTTTATAACAATAATAACAACAAAAACTACTTTTTTCTAACAAAAACTACTTTCTAACAATTACTAACATATATGTACATATACATATATATATACATAAACACACACACACTACTATACTATATACTTTTAAAGCACTTTTGCATACATTTTCTCATTTGATCCTTAAGACCTCATGTGTAAGTTACAGACTCAATTAGTTTTCAAGTATGAGGCACTATGCACTGGAAATACAAAGAAGAAAATTTCAAGATTAAAACTTAATTGGAGACATTTACATAAATAGGCATAAGAAGGTAGAATGTGATATGGACAAAGAACAGCATGGCATCCTGAAAAGAGTGGGGGCTTGTAGTAAAAGGGACCTACGTCCAAGTCCCAGCTCCGCTGGTTAGTAGTAGTGTAATGACTTTAAGATTTCTGGGCCTTTTTTTTTTTCATCTGAGAGTGTTGCCTAGATGATCTCTAAAATCCCTACCAGCTTTAAATCTATGAATGTACCTGAAAATTTAATGCAGGAGAGAAAGAGTTTTCTTTTATTGTTTTGTTTCAACTAAAAAAAATTGTCTTCTCATCCTTCTATCTCCCTATTCCCTAATGAAAAAGAAAAAAAAACTTAAATATGTAAAGTAAAGCAAAACAAATTCCCACATTGTCATACAAAAAAATGCATGCCTTTATTTGCATGCTGAGTCCATCACCTCTCTTGGAACAGATAATTTTCAACTGAGGAAATCTGAGAAGTTGAGTGTGACAAGAAGAGAGGGATGATTTCAATTGAGGTGAAGAAGGCAGAGCATTAAAACAGGAGATGTCTTAAAGAATTAAACAATAAAAACATAGTTGGTGTTTGGAAAATGAGGATACATGAGGCCAATTCAGAAACTCCTTTTGTTTTTACTGACATTCCCACCCCAATCTCATAACAAATTTTAATGATGTTCACCCTTATGTTGCATTAAAAAAAAAGAGTTAACTTTTTTATCTTTCCATTTGTTTTCTATGTTTCTTTCTCCTATCAGTGCATTCTTCTGCCATAGAAAATCATAGAGACTAGGTAATCTAAATAACAATGAACCTTACTTTATGCAGTTGATGTATTTCTGCAAAATAAATAAATGAGAGCTTTTATTTTTCTTTCAGTAGGAGTAATATACAGTGAGAAAGAAAAAATAAATTTCAGTTAATTTAAAAAATAAAATATAATTTTAAAAAATAATCTGCCATTTAAACTTACGCTTTCAAGGATCAGTTCTTTTACTTGTATATTTATGTAATACTTAGAATTAAGCAAGACCTTGATAGTACTTTCTTATGCCTGCAAAAGTCTCTGTAGCTATTCATTCCTGTCTATTGCTTTCTTTTTCAATTCTTATTCCATGTTTTTATATTCATATTCCCTTTTGATGTAGAAAGATCTAATGGTTTCATCTAAATCATTGTCAAAAAATAATTATTTGCTTAAAACATAAAAAACCAAAAAAAATCTTGCTTTTGAGGAAACAATTTAGGCTTAATAGTTCTACAGGGGATACTTTTATACAGAATAGCTCTCCCTACCCCCCTTTGTCTGAAAAGTTATCCTTTCCCATCTCCCCCTTTTTGAATCTCTGGTTTCATTCAAGGCTTACCTTTTCTACCCAGATTTTTCTTGATTCCCCCCAGTTGTTGGTACCCTCTGCTTCCAAGATATTACTTTATATTTATTTATGTGTGTAATATTGTTTCTCCCTATTTGAATATAATTTCATTGAGAACAAGTTTGTTTTATTTTTTGTGTATTCCCAGTACCTAGGATAGTGTTTACTACATAGTAGACATTTAACAAATGGTTGTCAAATTGAATTGAATGGTGAACAGCATGAAAAAAGAGCAAAAGTGCAAGACCCTTATTTTGAGTCCTAGCTATATCATTTATTATTTACATGAACAAATCAGCTAGCCACACTAAACCTCAGATCTAGTTAGTGGGAATAATGATATTTGTATGATCTGCAATACATAAAGCTATGATAAAGAAAGCTCTTTGTAAACCTTAAAGGTATATGTGAATTACTATCATTATTATTATGTTTAATAATGGGAACTTCTTTTCTATAATTTTTAGATACAAAACAATTTACAAAGGCTACTGGAGAACGGTGACTGACTGACTTACTTGGTTTCTTGGGGCCAACTTTTAAGAAGCAACTTCAGTACTTATGCAGAGCACTCTGCTGGACAGAGACACTGTTTAATTGAAATCCAAAGCCACTTTTGCACTTTATGGATACTGTCTAAGGAAAACGGGAAGTGATTTAATTATTGTGCAATAAATATTAACATTGACTCTGAGGGTGTTTTCACTATTACTTCATGGAGAGAATGGATCTCATTTCCTTCAGTATGTCAAAGGAGACTGTTCGATACAACTATGCCTTCAGGTTTGGATGGCTAAGCTACAACAGTGATTGTAACATCAGCAAACATGTCCCATCTGTTTTACTTCTTCATTCCTACTTCTTTATCCCTTAAAACTCCTCACCTTCAACTTTAAAATTAGGCAATAAATTTAAGGACCAAAAATAAAAGTTAGGCTTCCTCATAAAAAATATATAAAAATGATGAATGCCCATAGCTAGAAGTATTCAAATACAGACTGGATCCATGAGTTTGATAGGGATTGAAATAGATTACCTCTAAAGTCTCTTCCATTTACTAATAACTCTGATTCTTTTTCAAGTGCCTACTAGATGCTCAAATAAATTAACTAAGGAATTTTTTAAAGCCCTAAGTGTAAATGATACAGAATACACAAAATAAACTCCTAACTTTTTTGTCCTCTTTCTCTATCCTCTTTTAAATAAACTGTGAATTTTAATTTCTCAATAGAGGGTCAGTATTAATAATGGGCAAAGGTGGATTTAAGCACTCAGTTGACTTTTTCTTTTCTTGTAGCTAATACACTATTTCTAAATGATTTTTCCCTAAAGAAGGCATAGGACTGGAGCCCTAAATTAAAACTCACCTTGAGAAACTAACTTTTAAAACAAAAAAAAAACAGCATAACAGTGATTTTTGCACAGAATATAAATATTGAAGGTAATTTTTGGATTCAATACATAAATCCATTTCAACAGATAATAATGGACTTTTCTTTTTTGTCATGTGGAATTAAGAAATTGCTACATCTATTTACTAAGTTGTCATTATGTACTATAAGATCTGTAAGTACAAAATATTCTATTTGTAAAACATTTTATAATCATTTCTATGAAATGTATTTTATTATTAAATAAAATAAACTAATAAAATAAGTTGGTTGTCTCATTTGTATTTAATAGGCCACTGGTCAAAAAATGCATTATCAGCTCCTAATAAATTGACATTATTATTATTAATATTAAATAATAATTCAAAGTCATCATCATCTTTAAAAGCAGTACTTAAATGCTAATTAATAGGAGGGGTCAATCACCTGCAACTTTTAGCTATAGCTCTCTATTTGTTATTATAAAGTCTCAAATCACAATTAAGGCTATTTTCCCATGAGAGTGTTTTCACTTAATTTCTCACACCAAAAAATCACTGTCTTAAACTATTCCATCTCCACAGGCTTCAGGAAGTTTGGTTCCTAACCTAGCTGTGATGGAATCTAGGATAAAGACTTGGATGGTGTCAAAGAGTTATTTTTGAATTAACTTTAGAGAGAGCAGTTTGGAATGAATAATAAGATTGAATGATTGGAAGTCAGATTATTGTAAGTCAAGAAAAGAGAAATTGGAAGCACCTTATTGACAGAAGAAAAGAGGGAAGTAGATCAATAATAAGAGAGGATAGATGGATCAAGGTGAGTTTTTGAGGATGGTGGAGACAAGGGCATATTTGTCAATTCTGGAAAATAGCCGAAAGAGAAAATTTGAAGATAAGTAAAAGATAATAGAGGGGGCAATTTACAAGAGAAAATGGGATGGAATGTGATCAGTTGTGCATAGTGATGGTGTTGAGGCAGAAGACACCCCAACAATATTAGCATCCCTAGTTCAGTGTTATTGATGTGGCTAAAGAATTTGTAAACTCAGTTTGTCTCAAAGTTAAGAGGTAAAAATTTATTATGCTGTGAGGCTGAGTTCCAAGGTGAATAAAATGGGAAACTGAGGACTTCTCAGAATAACTTTGAGTAGTTCAGGCTCTGATTAATTATTGAACTCTGGGAGAAGAGCAAGATTGCTCTTCCAGCAGAAATGTTTGAGATACCCCTTTTTTTACCCCTTGCTCAACTACTCATAAGAGGTAATGCCTGAAAACAGACCATATCACTTTTTAGTAATTTAGGAATATTTAACCCTTTTGCTCAATCAACACCTTTTCTTAATATACCCAGAAAAGAAACATTTATTGCTTAACTAAGACCCTGGTGCCACAAAGGCCCATCTGCATACCAAAGACAAATACTGAGTTGGCCAATGACTTTAAAGATTAACTGGGGGTTTGGGTGGGTTAAAGGAGGGGGTGTTTCTGTAATCTGGACTATATAACCATTTTACTTACTTTTGTAAATTGGCCTCCTTATTCCAGCTCCTCAAACCGCCCACTTGTGTTGAGATTCTAATAAAATTTTTAATCTTCACTTTGAGAGATCTCTGAGTAGTCATTTTGAGTATGAGGTCACATTATCCCACACAAAGGGAATTTAGCAAAGAATCAGTAACAAGAAAATAATTTTATAGAAAAAAAAAGAAAGATCAGGTTCTTCAAGTCACTTATATGCTAATTTTATGGCTTAGGGGTAAAATTGAGGTGTGGGAGGAGTGAGATTGCACCCATTATTGAATTCTATGGTTTAGAGGTAAAATTGGGGAGTAGTCTTGAGGAGTATTGAATTCTAGGACTCTGAGGTGGAGCTACACCCATTGTTGAATTAAAGGCAAGCTGTGTCCCACTATTAAACTCAGAAATTTTGCCATTGTTGATCTACAGATTGTTATCTGACATCTAGCATTGTTTGTAGCACTCCCAGGTCCTTTAGGATTATTGCTACATCTTCCCTAGGAACTATACCACATCTATGGGTTTGCTTTCTCAAAAGGGGTGAAGGAGGAATAAGAGACATAAAATATCTGGGGTGATGTGAGATTAGAAGAAGAGAAAAAGAGGGACCTCTCAGCAAATATCTTTAATTTTTTTAGTAAATTATGAAGCAAATTTCTTAGCTGAGAGGTTGTGCAGGAATGGAACCATGGGAGGTTTGGAAAAAGATGAAAAGGTTTGAAAAACAGCTGTGATAAATGGAATAGTGATTTAGACAAGAGTAAAAGGATGGACTTCCAGTGGTTGAGGCCAGATTGAGATTATGTAGCCCAAATTTGTAGTAGGCCTAATCAGCATAGTGGACTTATTTTCTCCAGTTTCTTACAAATCCAAGTATGTAGGAATAAAGGCAATGAATAGTGGGGGTAAGCAAAGCCTGAGGCTATAAGTTCATGATCCTTGATATGATAAGAGGTCAAAAATCTTCAGAGAAGAGGATAGTGTAGTTTAACTGGTTCATCCGTGGATTATAAGGAAAAGGGAGAAGAATGTCACTAATTAAGGGTGATAGCCAAAGAGTTAAGTGGTTGAAGGGCTGAAGATCACAGAGTGGCCAGAGAACAGAGTTTGGGTTTGTAAGGAAGGGAAAGAGATTAAAAGATAAGAGACTTTTCAGAATTTCACAGTTCATGAAAATGGAAGTGTTGGCCTGGATAGAAACTCTTCCATGATTTCCTCAATGCATAATGCCATCTGGCTGGGGTCTAGACAAAACTATAGGGCACAGTTCCAAGTTCCAGATCCAAAGTCTACCTTGGGCTTAATTCCCAGGCACCCTGGCTTCACAAATAACATGTACATGCACAGGCATCTCTCTGTAACACACATAAGGGTTAACTAAAATTCCCTTCCATAAATCATTAGTCCTGTCAAGTTATTGCCAAAATGAAATCCAAACTCAATCATTAGAGAAAGAAAGGGGAAAAGTAATTTTGGAGAAGTAACAAATACCAACAACTTCATATTTTAGGCACAAGCATCTCACCTTAAGAAGTTGTAATACATTTTTCTTTCACAAAAGGTAAGTTGTCCATGACAAACATAGAAACCTGTTTTAAAGAATTGTACATATTAGGGTGGAGTCAAGATGTTGGAGAGAAGAAATGGTTTTCTGTGACCTCCTCTGACCTTCTCTCAAACCAATTTCAAGATTAAGCTTCTAAACTGATTTTGGAATGACAGAACCTACAAATATTTGGAGTACAACACATTTCCAGCAGAAGATACTTTGGAAGAACTTCAGAACACATCTGTTTCAAACAGGCAGGGGGACAGTTTTCCAAGCCCAAACCACAGCACAGGGAGTCCGGGGCAAGGAGCTGGGGTGGGGGGCCAAAGTGTTGCAGCATCTGTGCACCAGGGAATATTCTGTGAGGCTCTTAGGCTACTCTGTCCTGATTGAAAGGAGTGGCAATACCCAAAAAACAAACACAAAAGGCAAATTGTAAGCCTGCTGAGCCCCAGAACTCAGCACTTGACAACCAGTACCAGAAGTTAGTCAGAAACACTGGCTTCAGGGCACATTAAAGCATCAATCGCTCCTTTGCATTGAGAGCAGATCTCAACTCACAAGAAATGAGCAAAAAAAGCAAAAAGAACTCTGACTATAGATAACTTTTTTGGGAAAGAGAACAATCCTCAAACCCTGAGGTTCCTAAAGGCCAATCAACTCCAAATGAAGCCCCAAAAGGAGATATAAGCTGGTCCCCCATTTCACAAACCTTACTTGGAAGATTTCAAAAAGAAATTTAAAAGAGAGAAGAAAAATGGGGAAAGGAAATGAGATTTTTACAAGAGGTGGAAAAGGAAGAGCAGAAATTATCTGAAGGAAACTCCTTTAAAAATAGATTTGATGAAATGGGAAAAGCATATAATTCCCTACAAAATAGATATGAAAAAGATACCAATTCGTTGAAAAAAAACCAGAATTTATGAAATGGGAAAAAAAATGTGATGAACAAAACAATTCAATTGGCCAAATATAAAAGGAATTTAAAAGGTAACTGAAGAAAATAACACTAAAGCTTTTTCTGGGGGGCGGAGCCAACATGGAGGAGTGAAAACGTGACTTTCTGCGTCCTCCTCCGATCTTCTCTGAGGTACCACTACACACCTGTCAGATTGGCTAAAATGACAGGAAAAGATAACGATGAATGTTGGAGGGGATGTGGGAAAACTGGGACACTAATACATTGTTGGTGGAACTGTGAACAGATCCAGCCATTCTGGAGACTAATTTGGAGCTATGCATAAAAAGTTATCAAACTGTGCATATCCTTTGACCCAGCAATGTTTTTATTGGGCCTATATCCCAAAGAGATCTTAGAGGAGGGAAAGGGACCCACATGTGCAAGAATGTTTGTGGCAGCCCTTTTTGTAGTGGCTAGAAACTGGAAAATGAATGAATGCCCATCAATTGGAGAGTGGCTGAATAAATTATGGTATATGAATGTTATGGAATATTATTGCTCTGTAAGAAATGACCAGCAGGATGATTTCAGAGAGGCCTGGAGAGACTTGCATGAACTGATGCTGAATGAAACGAGCAGAACCAGAAGATCATTATACACAGCAACAACAATATTACATGATAATCAATTCTGATGGACATGGCTCTCTACAACAAAGAATTGTCTCAAACCAGTTCCAATTGTTCACTGAAGAAAGCCATATATACCCAGAGAGAGGGATCTGAATGTGGACCACAACATAACATTTTCATGCTCTCTATTGATGTTTGCTTGCATTGTGTTTCCTTTCTCTGATTTTCTTTTTTTTTTCTTATAGATAGGATTTTTCTTGCACAACTTGTCAAGTATTTCAACATTATTAGCATGTAGTGGACTTCCTGCCATCTAGGGGAGGGGAGGGGACTGGGGGTAAAATTTGTAATGGAAAGCTTTGTAAAGATCAATGCTGGGGAACTACCCATACATATGTTATACAAATAAAAAGCTTTAATTTAAAAAAAAAAGAAAGAAAAGAACCCTAAAAATTAGAATTGAACAAATGGAAGTGAATGATTCAATGAGACTTCAAAAATCACTCAAACAAAACCACCCAAAAAGGTGAAAAAAATAGAGGAAAACATTAAATACCTCCTAAGAAACATAATTGACCTGGAAAAAAGATCTAGGAGAGACAATCTAATAATTATTGGACTTCCTGAAAGCCATGATGAAAAAAAAGATGCTAGACATTATCTTTCAGGAAATCATAAAGGAAAACTGCCCTGATGTCCTAGAATCAGAACATAAAATAGTTATTGAAAGAATTCATCAATCAGCTCCTGAAAGAAGCCCCAAAATGAAAATTCCAAAGAATATCATGACTAAATCAGACCAAGAAAAAAATATTGCAAGCAGCCAGAAACAATTAATATACCAAAGAGCCACAATCAGGATTACCCAGTACCTAGCAGTTTCTACCTTAAAGGATTGAAGGGCCTGGAATGTGATATTCTGAAAGGCAAAGGAACTTGGATTACAGCCAAGAATAAACTATCCAGCTAAAATGAGCATTATAATTTCAGGGAAGAAGATGGACATTCAGTGATATAGGTGAACTTCACCTATTTCTGATGAGAAGACCAGAGCTGAACAATAAATTTGATCTCCAAACATAGGACTAAAGAGAAGCATAAAAAGGTAAAAAGGAAAGAACTCTTGAGAACTATATTTCTGTTATGGGTATACTTAAAGAATGTGCATATAATTTGATTTTTCTATGATAATATGATAATAATAAAAGAAAATAGAGTTGAAAAGTGGATTATATTGGGAAAAGAGGGGAAAGGTGAAATAAGGGAAATTACATCTCATGAAGAGGCAAAGAAGACCTATTTTACTTGAGGGAAAGTAGGGAGGGGGATGAACACTGTGAATCATCATCAGATTTGGCTCAAAGAGAGACTATCAGATGCAGAAAAACTTGTCTCACCTTATAGGAAAGTGGGAGGGGAAAAGGGAAACAAAAGTGAAAACAGAAGTAGTAGGGGAAAGGTGTAAGAAAAAGGAAGGGGCTCTAAAAGGGGAAGGCTGTTTGAGGGAGATGGTGATTAGAAGCAAAATACTGGGGAGGAGGGAAGGGAGAAAGGAAAGAGAAAAGCATAACTTAGGGTAAAAAAGATGACAGGAAATACAGAATTAGTTATTTTAACTGTGAATGTAAATGGGATGAACTCTCCCATAAAATAGAAGCAGATAGCAGACTGGATTAAAAAGCAGAATCCTACAATATGTTGTTTACAAGAAACACATTTAAAGCAGAGTGATACATATAGAGTAAAGGTAAAAGGCTGGAGCAGAATTTATGATGCTTCAGGTGAAATTTTTTAAAAAGCAGGGATAGCAATCCTGACCATAGATCAAGCAAAAGCAAAAATAGATCTAATTAAAAGAGATAAGGAAGGAAACTATATCTTGCTACAGGGTACCATAGATAATGAATCAATATCAATACTAAACATATATACACCAAGTGATATAGCATCCACATTCCTAGAGGAGAAATTAAGAGAGCTACAACAAGAAATAGACAGCAAAACTATACTAGTGGGAGATCTCAACCTTGCTCTCTCAGAACTAGATAAATCAAAACACAAAGTAAATAAGAAGTTAAGGAGGTAAACAAAATGTTGGAAAAGTTAGGTATGAAAGATCTTTGGAGAAAATTGAATGGTGACAGAAAAGAATATACTTTTTTCTTGGCAGTTCATGGCACCTATATAAAAATTGACTACATATTAGGGGATAAAAACCTCAAAATCAAATGCAGAAAGGCAGAAATACTTAATGCATTTTTGTCAGATCACGATGCAATAAAAATCACATGCAATAAAAGACCAGGGGAAAATATATCAAAAATTAATTGGACACTAAATAATGTAATCTTAAAGAATGAATGAGTGAAACAACAAATCCAAGAGAAAGACAATAATGAGACAACGTACCAAAATTTGTAGGATGCAGCCAAAGAGGTTATTAGGGGAAATTTTATATTTCTAGATGCTTACTTGCATAAAATAGAGAAAGAGAAGATCAATGAATTGTGCTTATAATTTAAAAAAAAAGCTAGGAAAAGAACAAATTAAAAACCCTCAATTAAATACCAAATGTGAAATTCTGAAAATAAAAGGGGAAATTAATAAAATTGAAAGTAAAAAAACTATTGAATTAATAAATAAAACTGAGTTGGTTTTATGAAAAAAACAACAAAATAGATGAACCTTTAGTTAATTTGATTAGAAAAAGGAAAGAAGAAAATCAAATTGTTAGTCTTAAAAATGAAAAGGGATAACTTTCCACCAATGAAGAGCAATAATTAGGAGTTATTTTGCCTAAATATATATCAATAAATTTGATAATCTAAGTGAAGTGGAGGAATATCTAAAAATATATGGATTGCCCAGATTAACAGAAGAGAAAATAAATTACTTATATAGTCCCATGTGAGAAAAAGAAATAGAACAAGCTATTTATCAGCTCCCTAAAAAAAATTATCTCCAGAACCACATGGATTTACATGTGAATTCTACCAAACATTTAAAGAACAATTAATTCCAATACTATATAAAGTATTTTTAAAAATAGAAAAAGGACTCCTACCAAATTTCTTTTATCTCAGATATGGTGCTGATAACTAAACCAGATAGGGTGAAAACAGAGAAAGAAAATTATAGATCAATTTCCCAAATGAATATTGATGCAAAAATCTTAAATAAAATATTAACAAAGAGATTACAGAAAGTCATTCTCAGGATAATACACTATAACCAAGTTGGATTTATACCAGGAATTCAGGACTGGTTCAATATTAGGAAAATTATTAGCATAATTGACTATATCAATAACCAAATTAACAAAAATCATATGATTATCTCAATAGATTTAGAAAAGGCATTTGATAAAATCCAACACTCATTCCTATTAAAAACACTAGAAAATACAGGAATAAATGAACTTTTCCTTAAAATGATCAGTAACATCTATTTAAAACCATCAGCAAGCATCATATATAATGGAGACAAACTAGCACCATTCCCAGTAAGATCAGGAGTGAAACAAGGTTGCCCACTATCATCATTATTACTCAATATCATATTAGAAATGTTGGCTTTGGCAATAAGAGAAGAAAAAGAGATTAAAGGAATTAGAGTAGGTCATGAGGAAACCAAATTATCACTTTTTGCAGATGATATGATGGTATTCTTAGAGAACCCTGGAGAATCAACTAAAAAACTACTAGAAATAATTCACAACTTTAGCAAAGTTACAGGATACAGAATAAATCCACATAAATCATCAGCATTTTTATATATTACCAACAAAGTCCAGTAGGAAGAGATACAAAGAGAAATTCCATTCAAAATAACTGTCAATAGTATGAAATATTTGGGAATCTATCTGTTAAGGGAAAGTCAGGAACTATATGAACACAAATACAAAACATTTTCTACACAAATAAATTCAGATCTAATCAGTCGAAAAAATATCAAGTCCTCATGGGTAGGCTGAGCTAATATAATAAAAATGATAATACTACCTAAATTAATCTACTTATTCAGTGCCATACCAATCAAACTCCCAAGAAATTATTTTACAGATCTAGAAAAAAAATAACAATTCATCTGGAAGAACAAAAAGACAAGAATTTCAAGGGAATTAATGAAAAAAAAATAATGCCAATGAAAGTGCCCTAGCAGCGATCATCAAAACCATTTGGTACTGGCTAAGAAATAAAGTAGTCGAACAATGGAATACGTTAGGTTCATAGGACAAAATAGTCAATAACTATAGCACTCTAGGTTTGACAAACCCAAAGACCCCAGCTTTTGGGATAAGAACTCACTATTTGACAAAAATTGCTGGGAAAAATTAGAAACTAGTATGGCAGAAACTAGATATTGACCCACACCTAACACTATATACCAAGATAAGGTCTAAATGGGTATATGATTTTGTTTTTAAAATATCTGTGAGAGCTAAGATAGAGAAAACCTGGAATACACACATAGAAGTATAAAAATCATTTGTAGAGTACTTAAGGTGTCAGAAGACTAACACCTTTCAAGAGTTTGACAGTATCATTCAGTACAACAAATTCTGTCATATTGAGACTAATGAGAAATGAATAGTTCCTCTTGAAAAAGAAGCTAAGAGAAATTTGAACCAAATAGCCAAAGAATTAGTAGACTGCAGTGATTTAAGGACATATCTAAATTATGTAAAAAATTGAATTAAATTAAAATACATGAAGCATATGAATGAATGGAAATTGCCACTTTCACATATATTTGATCCCATCTTCCTCATGCATAGTCCAAGGTAACTAAATAGGGGATGAGCCTTGCAGGTGCAGAACCAACTGAAGAAACTCACAGAAATGTTGATAAGAAATGAGACACCTAGAAAGGAATTGGGGAAAAGAAATAAAGGGCATACTAACCAGAAATATGAATACCATTACTAGGTGAAAACTGGAAAGACAGAACTTTCTTCTGTTAAAACTGTGGAGAAGATGGCTATATGTTGGTTTTATGGACTCATGAACAGAATGCAGTTCTAATGGCACAGAAGTTGAAGACCACAGCAGATTTAGGAAAAAGACATGAGGCTAGGAAGCAGACTCTCCCAGTTCTCACAAGAAATGATCATGATCCATAAGCAATTGCAAAGGAATGTTTTCCATTTGAACTCAACATGGAGATAGATGATGGTAAGAATTGAGGATTTGGGTTATACTGTTGTATTAGCAGAAATTCCAGTCATTTATGAGATATTTGAAGAAAATTACCTTCAAACTTCTAGAAACATTTATCTTTCCTTGAAGGATTAAAAGACAAAAATTATTCATATACATTATATATTGTGTACAAAGAAATTGTAGATATTAGCAAAGCAATGGTTCAGGTATGTCTAGTATGTCTCTGGGTCTGGTATGCCCAGACATAACATGTGAAGGTGATGAGGGGAGATGGTGCTGATGAGATGCGAGAAAAGGGGAGAAGGAATCCCCTTTTGGCCAGTCACTGGCTTCGTGGAGGACGAACTCCAAAAAACAAGGTGCAAAGTTTATGGCAAAATAGGTTTATTATAACCTCAGAGAAGCAGCTTTCTTAGTGGAACAGTTCTGAAAGGGGAGAAGTAAAGGTGGGTTATTAGCAAGATGGGTTTACACTGAGAAGCAGCTCAGTGGGTCTTTCCCCTTGTGGGAAACCAGTGAAGACTTGGGGTTCAGAGTCATCCTTTTATTTTGCCTTCTAAGGCTTCAGGCTAGGGAGATTTAGGGCTAATATCTGTAAAGGATGGTGATTACACCCTAGGCCAAGATTTCTGATTGAATTGCAAGTTTGCCTATGAATTGGTGGGTGGGACCCCTATCTTGATTGGAGGGTTTTTGAGATGTAGGCCCTCCCCTCACACACAATCAAGGACAGTTTACATCACATCACCCTCAAGCCATCACCCCAAATTCATTTGAAGCAAAAGAATGAAGGTCTCATCTTCTGTAACTGCTTCAAGCTGACAAGGGTTGTAGAGTTATCCCCTAAGTTCAAAGGGGGTTCAAGCCAGGAGAGAAAGTTCCAGACCTGAAAACAGCAGAAACATCCAGGGGGTGTCAAGTGTCCAAACCAGCTGTTCCATGATTTTCAGATTGTGTGAGTAGCTGGAAGTTCATAGCTTGCCACCTGGAGGAAACAAATCTCACAAGCAGATTAAAAGTAGGGTGTATCCAGAGATAGTGACATTTGGGAATGAGGCCTTTGCAAATAATGCATTGGGCCCCATCTGTGGGCTGCCTTGAGGATGTCCAACAATCCTGAATGCCCCCACTGCCCATGTTGCTCCCTAGCTGAAAGGCTAAGAAGGAGTTAACTACTGGCAGGGACCACCGAATGACATCAAGAAAAGCAGAAGAGAAAATGCTAGGAGGAAAATTCTCATCCTTGGAGTGAGAAAGAGTTGTAAAGTCTAGTCGCCAATCTTTCCCTGGGTATGTGCCCCTTCTCTGAACAGGCTTCAAGAGAGGAGGAGGTTTAATAGCTCCTTCAGGATTTACTTGGGCACAAACTGGGCAGGCCTGGCAGACCTGCCTGATTGTTTCTCCCAGCTTGTGACCAGCAAAAATGCATTTCACAAGAGATTGAAGAGCATTTCTTCCCATGTGTGGCTTGGTGAAGACTAAAAATGAGCTTCCACTGACTTGCCTCTGGGATTAAAAGCTGGTTTGAGGGTGTTTGAAACCAGTCAAAGGGAGAGCGTATGTACCCTCTTTCTTTCCATATAACTCCATGAGCATGCAGAATATGAAAGATATATCTGGAGTCAATAAAGATGTTCACTCTCATCCCCTTTCCCCGTTCCAAAGCTCTGGTTAGGACAATGAGTTCAGCTTTCTGGGCAGAAGTCCCAGGGGGCAGTGACTTAGCTTCCAAGGTGCTATGGAGGGTCACCACAGAATAACTTGCTTGTCTTTCCCCATTTTTGTCAGGGAGCAGGGTGGCAAGATTAAGGGTGTAGCACACCCGGAGAATCAGGTCTGAAATATCTAGGAGAGCCTGATGTCTAGTAAGCCTCCCAAGCCACTGATGCCCTTTGGCTTCTAAAATGCTCTGGTGCCCTAGGGTAAGTTTTGAGGCTTCTTCAATTAGAAAGACTGTAGCAGCCACTGCTCTAAGGTACTAGAGCCATTCTAGGGAAACTGAGTCTAGTCTCTTTGAGAAGTAGGCCGCCGGTCTAAGAGCCTGAGTTAAAAGCCCCAGGGCTTGTTCCTGCCTTTCACCTTCACACTGAGGAAGAGGCTTTTCTAGATTAGGTATAATGGGGGGCAGGAGCAAAACTCAGTTTGGCTTTTAGGGTTTTAGAAGCCTCTTGGGTGGGGCTGCAGATCAAGATAAGACTGCAGTTAGGCAGCTCCGAATCTCTTAAACCTTTAGCCAATACTAAAAGTTTGTTCTTTTTCTTAAGCCAAGAGGTTTCTTGATCTCAGATGAAGGAATCCATTTTCTCCCAGATTTCAGAGGAAATGTGGGAGGATTTTGAAATCAGCACAAAAAGATCACCTGGAGGTCTGAGAAGAGAAAATTGGGTCCCCAATTTCACCATTAAATCATGTCCCAATAAGGGAGCAGGGCAAGAAGGAATAATAATAAATAATGAGTGTTTAAACAACAGATCATCAAACTAGCAAGTCAGAGGGAAAATCCCAAATCAATTCTTAAATTTCCCTTCAATCCTCATTATCCTATGGGAGAAGGGCAAGTGAGATCAAAGTGTTGAAGCAAGTCTGAAAGAGAAGTCCCTGAATCAAAAAGAAATTCTATGGTCTTACCGGGCACTTCCGAGGATAGCCAGGGTTCTGCTGTCTATAGCCAATCAATAGGCATCTATTTTGTTTCCAATTCTTTATTATCACAAAACATTCTGCTATACATATACTGTTGTCTGGATAGATGTAAGGGGGAAACTTTCTTCTCATACATAAGTTCCTTGGGTCATAAACCCATGTGCATATGGACTATTTGTGCTGAATTTATGATGAGTCTTCTCAACCTATTTTGGTCTAATTGGTCACAATTGAACACAATGTATCTTAACTCCAACAGAGTGATGTTATTGGTCTTAAAGAGCAAAGGATAACCAAGCCCAGCAATGGAGTCCCTGATTCAAAGGATATGCACTAAAAAGTAATTTTATTTAACAATTCCAAAATGCTTTCTAAATTATTAAACTATTTCACAGCTCCACTAACAATGTATTACTGTGTTTATCATCCTACAAACCCTTCAACATTGATGATTGCCTTTTTTGTCATTTTTTCCAATAAATGGGATATGAATTAAAAGCTTAGAGAAATTACATTTCTCTTATTAGTGATTTGAAGCATTTCTTTCATATGATTATGAATGCTTTACAATTCTTTTGAGAACCATTTGTATCTTTTGTTCATTTATCTAATAGAGAATGGTTATTGGAGTTATTTTTTCCTTTTTTTTTCTCCCTCCCTCTCCACTCCAATACTGCAGGAGGCCACCATTTTACACACACACATACATACACACACACACACACACACACACACTACACACTATGTAAAACCATACTACATATATACTTCTGTTCATCATTTTATTTTATCTGCAGGTGTATAGCAGAATATATCTTCCTTCATAAATCCTTTGTAGTTGCTTTAAGTATGCTATAATATTCCAAATAACTTATTTGCATTTGTTCTTTGAACAATATTCCTATTAACATATAAAATGTTCTCTTCATTTCACTCTTCATCATTTTTCATAGGTATTTCCATATTTTTTCTGTAATACAGTAGTATTCCATCATAATCACATACTACAACTTGTTTAACCATTCCCCAGTTGATGGGCATCCCTCAGTTTCCAGCTCTTTGCCAACAGAAAGAGTGCTACTGTAAATGTTTTGGAACATACAGGGTTTTTCCTTTATTCTGATCACCTTTGGAAACATACCTAATAGTGGTATAACTCTTTGGCCACTGGTTATAGCAAATGGAGAAATTTTGAATACTGTGGCTAAGTTCACTTAACCTTAGTAGAATAAAAATACAGATGATGAAGGTAAACACACCTTGCCAGAACTAATTGTTTGGGGGGTTCTGGAGGAAAATATGGGAGAAAAAAGGCATTAAGCTGCCTACCAAATTAAAGGTAGCCATTGGACTGACTTCATTGTTGTATGCCAGTAAAATCTGTATAGTATACTAGCACCATTCCAGGGAATTGAATCACTTCCATTTGAATTGTTTTAGAAAGAGTCTGAAAATCACCTGACGGTATAATGTAAGGGCATTGAGGTCTTTTCTAGAGCTAAACTGCCAAGCATTCATATTCTACAACAAACAGCACAACTCTAAATTTGAACATTGTTCAAATATTAAATGTATGTTTGCTTAAAAGACTATTTTATGGGGAACTCACACAAGGCAAGACCTCACCAGAGGTCAGAAAAAGTGATACAAAAACCCTTGTAAGTCTCTCTGAAGATTTTTAAATCAATTGTGTGATATGGGAGATACTAACAAAGAACCACCCGGCATGGCATGCCCACTTTAAAGAAAGCACTGTGCTCTATGAACAAACCATAATTGCAGCAGCTCAAAAGAAACATGATCTGTGCAATTTTAGAGAAATCTCCATTCCAAATGTTCATGGGGACTATTTATACAGGACCTGTGGTGGTCTTTCAAGCCCAAATTGGTCTGATCAACTAATCAGACACACTTTACCTTGACTCCAAAATGACATTCAACATGGTGATGTCATTTTGGTCTTCTTAGAGAATAAAGAACAACAACAATCAACCAGTTGAGAAATTCAGATCTCCTGGACCTGGGGTGTCCTGTTCTGAACTCTGCAACTCCCAGTTACTTCAAAGCTTCATGTTATAGGTTTCTGACAGTATTGAGAAAACCCTCTGTTTTAGTTCTACATGCTACAAGTATATATGGCTCATGCTGATAAATTTCTCTCTTGTCTGTACTATTATTGACTTTTTTGGCAGGCTCTCTTTCCTATATTCAAGAGTTTCTGGAAGACTTTTGTAAAATTATATAGTAGATAAAGCCACTTATGGTTGTGTCTTCATAATCAGGGGCAAGGAAGGAGAAAGGGTGAGGAAGGAGAGGGGAAGACAGAGAGGGGGAGAGAGAGACAAGCAAAGGGAAAGGAAGAGAGAATGAAGGAGAGGAAGAAAGTAAAAATAAATGAAGAAATGGAGATGGAGAGAAAATTGAATCTATGTGAATAAGGGAGAGAGAAGAGAGCCCAGGCCAAATCCATGTTAAAGGTTTGGGAAAAGCATAGAGATGGTCACTAAAATCCTTGGATGTCTATATACAATCTATGTAAAATCATTTCCTTTTTACAACTTTATTTCATCTGTAAAATGAGAGGGATAGACTATATGATCTCAAAGGTCCTTTAAATTGAAGGCCTATGATCTTTTGAGAGAAAAATAATCAGATAGAAAAACCAGAAGTAAATATGGTGTTAATGTTGTCAAAAACTTCAGACATATTAAGAAATTAGCAAAAAAGTGAAGAAAACACTATTAATTTAGCAATTAAGAGTTCCCTTGTGATCTTAAGGTTAGTTTCAGTAAAGTAGGGAAGTAAGCAGAATTACACAATTGAAAGAAAATGTAGCCATTGTTGTGCCAAGATATAGAGACGAGTTGAAAAATATTAATTTTTCAATTGGAGAATTTATTAAAGTCTACTTTGGCCACATAGGATCAATATCCAAATCACGTGGCCCTAAGCAAAAGGTCATAGAGCTTTTTATAGGGTCTAAAGAAACCAGCAAACAAGTTAGCTTGCTTCCTTATCTGACATATTTGCAACTGTTAAAAGAATACATAAAAGAGGGGCAAGAAGACAGAAGTCTTACCTGAGATTTCCACTACTAATGTTATGCAGGAGAAAAGGAGACAAGGGTGCAAAAGCGCTTTGGGATTGCTGGGTCATTTTAAATTCTCAAACCCAGTTTTCCTGGCGGGGGTGGGGGGGGTGGGTGGGAGGGTTGGGTCTTTGGTTCTATCAGTTAGGGCTATGGTTGTAACACCACTGGATGAAGATAACTTTTACCAAGGAAATTATAGCAACAAAGAAATAACAGCATAGTTGGCTTAGAGGAGGCAAAGGAAGGCTTTTTTTTTTTTTAATTAGGAAGATCTAAGAGTGTTTGGATACAAACCAAAAACCAGTGATGGAGATCAAAGATGCAAAATACAATAAATAAGGACTAGTGGAACAATATTCTCAAATGGGCAGCAAGAAATGGAATAAAAGGTGCAGACTGATGGATTAGTTCTAGTGAGTAATAGAAATTTCTTCTATGATTAGAAGGATAGGAGAGTAATGCTACTTAGTTTTAAAGAATAAAGTTGACAAGAGGAGGAGTTTGGTTTGTATAGCTTCAGTTCATACAGAACTTCTCAATTAGGTAGATTAGGTCACTTGTAAATGCATGTAAGAGGGTAAATTGGTGTTAAGAAAAAAAGGTTAGGAAGTTATTAAATGAGTTAATGAATTGGTTAAAAACCAAATAAGATTTTCTAGCACACAGGTTCATTTAAGACTACATACAAACAGTAGGTGAAAATTAACTTGATCTCCTGACTCTAGCAATATTCAGATGTTTTAGAGTAGCAGTGGCAGAGATTGACCAGGGTTAGTGAGACATAAAAGTGTAGGCCATGGAGGAAAGAGAAGCCTGAATGTGGAAGACATACTAGGAAAGAGGAACAGGTCAAGGAACTGAAGTTTCCAAGTATATTTTTTAAAGGGAGAGATAGGACAACCAATTGTGGCAAGTTTCAAATTTCCATATCTTAAAGGTGCATATCTGAGGTAATAAGATCTTAAGTGTGATTATGTTTCATTATGTTATTGAAATGTGGTGATTGAGAAACTGTGTGGCTAGTTTATCAGGGGAAATGACAACTTGAATATTATTAGCTTTATAACTGTTTAAATCATTTAACTGCTAAACCTCAGTTGCCTCAGTGGTAAAAAGATGATACTATATAATATATATATATATTCTTTTTAATCATTGATTTCCACATTCTCAAAGCTCCAATGATACTTAATCTTATATAACAAGACTTATTTTATTTAACTATTATAGGTTACATTCAAACTTCTCCATTTTATGTATATAGTCTACATCATTTTCCTAAGTAAATTCCAAGTTTTTCAAGACAATGACACTATGTCTGATTTTTTTCATGGCTCATAATGCTGAGCATATAATGGCCCCTAAATACCTACAGGTTGTTTTAGTATAGTTGTTTATATAAAAAGTTTTGTATATTTTACATTTAGCCTAGATTCCCTAAAATTTGAAAAAAGGCCCTAGATACATTGTTCATACAAAAGCTTTTCACTTTCTTTTATTCAAAGTTATGTATTTATCTTTTGTATTGACAGCTAAATCATAAAGTGTATAAACTGGCCCTGGGGTCAGAAAGTCCTGATTTCAAATCCAACTAACTCTGTGATCCTGGGGCACATCACAGTCTTTTTGCCTCTTTTTTCATCTGTAAAATGGGGATAACATCACCTACCTTCCAGGGCTGTTATATGGATAAAATGGTGATTATAAAGTGCTTAACAGTACCTGGCATATATAGTAAGAACTATAGAAATGTTATTGTTATTCTATCTCTCATTTAGTTAAGAATATATATGTGTGTGTGTATATATATATATATTATCTGCTTTTCTTCTAGTTTTTTAAGGTTCGATCTTTAATATAAAATATGAATTAATGAAACTACTTATTTTTAACCAATAGTTTTGATGCTTTACAGTGTAATTCTTGATCTGAAAAAACTATTCCTCCTTTATTCCCACCTCTTTCCCTTGATATTCCAGGTGTTTTCTCTAGATGAATTTTGTTTTTATCAAATTATGTAAATTACTTCATTTGGTATACCATTTGGTAGTTTGATTACTGTAGTATTTAAGCTGCAAATTAACTTTGGTAGCATTGCCATTTTTATTACATTGGCCTGGCTTCACTACAAGTATTGAATATTTATTTTAAGAAGCATTTTATTAGTGAATCTGCACAAGGATTGTGTCTGCTTTGGTAGACAGAATCCCCCACATTTTATGTATTTTATAATTATTTGGGATGGGATTTCCTTATTATTACTTCATGGATTTTCTTACTGATATTCTATTTATTTTTTTAGGCTTCACTTTGTAGCCTACAACTTTCCTGAAGATATTGTTTCAATTGTATCTTTGATGATTCTCTAGGATTTTCTCTAGGAATAAGACAGTAATAATAAAATGAATCAAAAAAAAAAAACCCTTTGTTTCAAATTTCTGAAATAAGATTTTGGTATCCAAATATATAAATAATAGATATAACCAAATGACTCCCCAATGTATAAACAGCCAAAAGATATAAACAAACACTTCTAAGAACTGCAAACTTAGCAGCCATATAAAACAAAAATCCAAATCACTAATAATAAGAGAATTGCAAGATAATTCTCAGGTTTCACCTTACACCCAGCAAATTATCAAAGATAGAAAAAATATTAAGTCAATATTGTAAAGCTTATAAAAAGATGGCTTCTTTAGTTCATTGTTCAGTTTAGTAAACAGCACAACCATTTTGGAAAGCAATGAGAAATTTATGTGCTCTATGATGTGGGGTTTGTTTGGCACCAAATGATATGATTTGAGGACTAAAATAATGTATGTGGGTGATGTAGACACTAAATGATGGCATGCACCAAAAGTTGAGTTTTTTATGTGAAGAATTCACAACGCCATTCTCTTTGGCAAAAGCTAGATTTACTTAGGGGAAATACAGGCAAATGGAAGGATACAATAGACATCAGGAATAATAAATATAAAAAAGTTAGGAAAGCACAGAAAGGGGTTTTCCTGCAAGGGACATAGCACTCCTAAAGAGTTAGCTAAGCTATAAGGAGAAAAAGTAGGGGTGAGAAGCATAGGGAAGTTAGGAGAGATATCGGGTGGCATAGGGGAAGGGAAAGGGGAAAGACACCACCAGGCAGAGTGCAGTGCCAGACAAAGAAAGGCAGCAGCCATAGGATGGCCCATAAGTAGATTTTATAGAGGAAATTTAACATCGGGGACATGCCTGGGATTTCTGACAAGACATGGCAAGGTGAGACTGCTCTATCCTTCTACAAAGGGTGGGTTTGACATAACTTGGATTTCAGACTGGATCACCTTCCTCAGAGAGTAGGACCATGGGGCTAAATTGATCTCTATCAGAGCCTTCTCCCTGCCTGCCTCAGGGATCAATATTTTAGTTTCTCTCATTCCAAAACACCATTCAGAATCTCAACAGAGTTATGTAAATAAAGTTATTAAAATGCTTAATCCTTTGATTCTGAGATTTCCCTCCTAGGGCTCAAACCTAAGGTGAAGAAAATACCCACATACATAGAAACACTGATAACATCACTTTTTTTGATAGCAAAGAACTAGAAGCAAAGTGAATGACTATCCAAAGGGGAATAGCTAAATAAAATATATTACATGAATATAATGGAATATTATTGTGCTATAAAAAATTATGAATATGATGAATACAGAGAAACATGGAAAGATTTACAAGAATTGATGAAGAGTAAAGCAAGTAGAGCCAAGGAAACAATTGACAAAATGATACAATATATGACAACAAAAAAATCTAAAGTGAATGTTGCCAAACTGCAAAGAAAAGCATGGCTCCAAGAAAGAAAAATATTAAGTCATTCTCATTCCATTCCTTTGCAAAGGTGGGAAGTCTTGAAGTATAATAGACTGAATATATTTTCAGAAGTTTTTATGTATTAATCAGTTTCATCCATTTTTTTTTTCTTTTTTTTTTTTGTCTTGCTCTCTGGAAAGGGAGATAAGGGATATAGGGGAATTTCTGGCGATGTAAGATATCAATAAAAATATTTTTTGAACTAGTCAATTTTTTTCATATTAAGAATACCTTATTTCTTCACACCTACAGAAATGCTCCAATGTCAAAGGGAAGAGGAAATATTTAATTATTTGTTATTGCTAGGAATTTCATTCTAGAAAGAAAACATTCTAAGTTTAGTTATATGAAATTAGAACTTTATTCTCCTCTTAGAAAAAACCTGAAATTAGCACTATATAAAAGGGGCCACAGTAATTCAAGTCATATGACATTTTAGAAACATAAGTGATATACATATATGTATATATATGTATGTACATATCATTAATAAGTACAGGGTAAAAAGAAAAATTAAAAATATAAACAACTTCAGTTACATATCCAGTACAGATACCATCTGAATTTAAGCACAATTTGAAAAACCATTGTATAGTAGGCAACAAACTATGAAAGGCCAAACTTTAAACAAGAACCATATACAATGATTTTTAAAAAATCATCCAAATGCTGCTTATTTTCCTATAGGAAACACTCTTAAGTCCAACATGATCAAGGTTATTTGATTAATTTAACCTGTAAATGAGCATGCCTGACTGAAATAAAACAGATTAATATTATCATGATGCATTTGCTACTGTTAGCATTTAGTTACACTCTTAAAAATCAATACTGAATTCCTTAACCATATTGAATCTCAATTAGATGCAGTTATAAAAATAGAAAAACCTGATAATCAGAATAGATTTTTGTTTATAAAATCCACACAAGTTTTATTTCAATGATGCTCAGCTCAAGATTGTAAACTTGGGATGTGAACAGACAATTTTCAGATGAAAAAATTAAAGTCATTTCTAGTCAAAGGAAAAAAAAATGTTCTAAATCACTATTGATTAAATAAATGCAAATTAAGACAACTCTGAAATACCACTACATACCTCTTAGATTGGCTAAGATGACAGAAAAAGATAATGATACATTTTGGAAGGGATATGGGGAAATTGGGACACTAATATACTGTTAGTGGAATTGTGAACTGATCTAAATATTCTAGGGAGCAATTTGGAACTATCTCCAAAGGGCTATCAAATTGTGCATACTTTCTGATCTAGTTGTGTCTGTACTGGGCCTGGATGCCAAAAAGATCATAAAAAAGGGAAAAGGACCCAGATGTGCAAAAATGTTTGTAGCAAGCCATTTGATGATAGCAAGAAACTGAAAACTGAGCGAATGCCCATAAGTTGGGAAATGGCTGAATAAGGTATGGTATATGAATATGAAGGAATAGTATTGTTCTGTAAAAAACAATCAGCAGGATGATTTCAGAAAGGCCTAGAGTACCTTATATGAACTGATGCTAAGTGAAGTGAATAAGAACCAAGAAAACCTTGTATACAGCAACAAGAAGATTGTGATGATCAACTCTTGATATAGTGGCGCTTTTCAACAATGAGGTGATTCAGGCTAATTCCAATAGATTTGTGATAGAGCAATGTGCATCCTGAAAGAAGTCCATGGGAACTGAATGTGGATCACAACATAGTATTTTCATCTTTTTGATGTTGTTTGCTTGCTTTTTTTCTCATTTTTTTCCTTTTTGACATGATTTTTCTTGTACAGTATGTGGAAATGTTTAGAAGAACTGGACATGTTTAACCTATATTGCTTGCTATCTAGGGGAGGAAGTGGAGGAAAGGGAGGGAGAAAAATTTGGAACACAAAGTTTTTCAGGGGTGAATGTTGAAAAAACTATTTTTGCATGTATGTTGAAAATAAAAAACGATTTTAAAAATTTTTAAATGATTGTGAACTTAAAGGGGAAGAACTATATAGGGCCTGTATTATAGAAATCTACTAATCTACAGACCCACATGACTTCCAAAACTAAACCGATGATCATCATAGTGTTAAGCATGAGAATATTGTATATATCTCTACATCTACATGTAGTAATATTTATTTCATATTGTCAATAGTGCCCATTACAATTCTTCTAAAAATCTAAGCTTTTGTAGCCTAAGAGTGGTTAAATCTAGGAAACTTTTTTTTCACTGTCAATTTCTTGTTTGGAAGATCTGATGAAAATGATAAGTTTTTACTTGAAATGATAGGAGAGAATATAGAAATAGATTAAAATACCTGTTTATCTAAGGCCCCTATTATCAGAAATGAGGTTACCATTTCCCACTGTTCTACAAATATTGTTCAAGTTTATTAATACTTATTTTCTTTTCAAAGAGTGGTAGTCAGATGTTCATTGTTCTTAAACAAATGAATATGCTGATTTCAAATCCAAAACCTGCCTTTTAATAAGAAAATGTGAATGATGAACAATTCCAATCCATCTTTCACTAAATAAATGCTTTCATGCTTTTTTTTACAACATTATTTTCCACTTTCAATTGACAAAAAGAGGCCCATGATGTTTTATCATTTTAAAGAAGCAAGCGTGGGGGTCATATAAACCAAAAACACTGCTACTGAAACTTGATTCCTTGTGCCAAAGGAAGGTCTTTACTGTAGTTGATGGTGCTAGAGGAGGAAAAAAAGCAAAAAATATTTTAGAAAAATAGTTTTAAAATTTACAAAGCTGTCTTCACAGAAATATAATATCTCTACACAATCAGATTTCTCTTGGGAAGAATTTTACCAGATAAAGATCCCAAGGTGAGGGGGAAAGAAGGTACAGCAGACTGATAAAGCAAGTCTGTGAGGTTAGTGGTACAATGTGAGACAACAGGGGAAAGAGCATGTAGTATGAAGGGATTACTAATCAAAAATGAGCCATAAAATCCAGCAACAATCTCCCTAAGAAACCATTTATGTGCTCTGGACACAAAACTACTTCTATGAGTCATGAATACTATTTTTTCCAGGCTAGTAAACCTTCAACTTGCTTCAGAAGACAGAGACTTCCAGTGCTCCCAACTCATCATTATGGGTAAAAGATGAGTCACTAAACAAAATACTCAAGGAAATGGCTACTTCTGAGCTTGAAGAAAATATGAAAAAAAGAGCTAGAGATGTTTATTAAATTCAGGATGACATAATGTAATAGTGAGGTAAGAGCTGGGAAGGAAATCCCCAAATAATCTTCTATTTTCAATGTTTTTCTACTCTGATCGTATACTTACCAAGTGGATCGTCTCATATATTGCTTCCATGAATCACTTCCTGATTCTCTGCCACCACCAGTATGCTTCTCACCTCCTAAAACACCAGAACAATTTTACAACTCACATACTTTTTTAAAATACAAAGTACATTTTACTTGCCAGGGTACAACAGCATCTAAAGCTAAAACAATACCTATCATCATTTCTGATTTCTCCCCAAAAAAATGGATATGGTACCTTCCTCCTCTCTACCCTACAAGATACCTTAACTTCCACCCCATTCATCTTGAATAGACATCTAGATGTACAAAATAGTTTTTAGTGCTGTAGTTTAGGAATCAAAGGTAAAGAGAAAACAATGAAATACACAGGCAAATTCATATTTTAGAAAAGACAAAATATGTTATAATAGCAGTATGAGATGATTTCTGAATGGATGCAATCAGGGAAGACTTCACTGAAGAGATGGTAATGAAATCCTTCAAAGCTCAGTTCAGTAGCTAAAAATGTAGTGAATAGCATTCTAGATTGTGGTAATAGTATGACAAAAGACACAAGAACCAAAAAGCAAAGAACATGTTTAGGGAACAGTAAGTAATCCAAGTTGACTGGAAGACAAGATACACAAAGGAGTTTATTATGATATATACCTAAAAGGGCAGGTTTGGAGAATCAAAATGGAATAGACCTTGAATAGCAGTCTACAAAGTTAGAAATTATTCTGTAAGTAATTGGGAAAATACTAAAAGTTTACAAATAAAGAAGTGACATAATTGAAGGCATGCATTAAGAAGATTAACATGGTACCACTGAGAAGATTAGTAGGGGGAAATGTGGTTTAGGATGTTGCTGAAAAAGTTCAGGTAAGAGTTAATAAAGGACTTGAAGGAGTGAAAATTTCTCCTTTGACACTGGGATAAAATTAAAAGGATTCAGCAAAAGTATATTTGTAACAAGATTTTTTTTCTCTTTTCCAGTGTGGATAGTGGGGGGAATGACATCCCACCCCAAAACAAAAAGAGAGTTGTTAAAGCATTCTTTTAAGAAATACAGAGAATAGAAGAAAGCCTAGAGAGAAGTACAAACAGGACAGTTTTGAAAGATAAAGGTTGAACTTATATACTTAAAAAGAAAAGCAAGCTATACATAATAGAAATTTTCAGTTTCTAATCCTTTTCCTAATATATGATATATGTGTAAATATCCATTTTATTTGATGTTTGTCAAATTCAGAATAAAAAGAAAAAAACAGGACTTAGCACCTGATCAGATAGGAATGGAGGGTGGAGGGTAGTATAAGAATGGTGAAGTAGAAGGAAAAATAAGATTACTCCAAGATTTGAGCCTACATGATTAGGATAATGGCAATATCTTTAAGGGTACTCAAAAAGAGTTGATATGTAAGAAAAGGCAAAGGAGGAAGAGTGGTAATGTTGGTAGAGATTGATCTCTGATGAGGCTAGAGATGACTAGAGAGAACTAGGAATCATCAGCATAAGGGTAAATTAGGTGAAGCAATTAGAGTTAATGAAGTTACCAAGAAGACAGTGAAGAAACCAAGTAATGAAGGTAAAGAGCAGAATCTTAAAAAATGTTTAGATAAGGGAAAAGGAATTGGAAAGTATCCAGTAAAAAACCCAAAGAAGCATCAGAGAAACAAAAATAATTAGGATTCATTAAAATATAAGAAGCCAAAATAAGAAACTTTTAAGAACAGAAAGATCAAGAATTATGACTGAAAAAACTTGATTGATGACTTCTGACAGGGACTTTAGCAAAATAGAGGCAGAAAACAGGTAAGAAATAAAATAGAGAGGGTAATGAAAAAGTAGAAACTGAAAGTCAAATACCTTTTCAAATAGTTTGCAAAAGTAGATGCCTCTACTTTCAAAAAGGTAAAGGAGAAGAATAGGCAGATTAACAGAAGGTAGGTAGGGAAAAATAGACAAGGATTTTTAGAATAAAATAGACTCAGCATGTTTGTACACAGAGGCAAAGGTATCGACGAGGAGGGAAAAAATGAAAATAAAAGCACAGTAAGTGAAAAAACATTATCTTAAAAGAAGATGGGATAAAAAGCACAGGTCAAAGAGTTAAACTTGGAAAAGAAGCATTTTTCCCTCTGATGTGGGAGAGGAAAAGAATATGGGTAAAGAAATAAAAATATTTAAGTAGAAATGAGGAAAGTTTAGGACATTTCAATTGTCTCCATGAGTTTTTCATAAACAATGATCTCATCTTGAATGAGAGGTACAGGAATAAGTTCAGAAACTTAAAAACAAATTTTAAGTCCAAATGTTAGGGATTCTAAAATACTTATGAGTACAAGATTAAATAGCATGGAACCTGCATTAGGTAAGGAAACAAATGGAAATCTATGAATGCTGGTGGCCATAAAAGTTCTGAAGAAGCCCAAAGGGAAGACTCAGTATAAATAAAAAAGTGGAAAAAAGAAAATTACGATGTTACACAGCCAAAGAAAGGAATCTGAGATCTTGGAGTTGGTACAATTCTGAGTGATGAGGATGAACTGTGGTCATAAAATGTATAATCAGAGTAGAGTTGAAATTCTACCTCAAATTAATGCCTTCTTTTCTCCCTTTTACTAACAAATCTCTAAAAGTAATACAATGAAGGCCTCTACTTCGCACTCCCTCATGTTACAATGTCTTATTACCCAAGTTTTCTTCCTCCCCATTCTGACTGCTCTTTCCAATGTGACTGATATTTTCTTTGATGCAAAAGCTAATAATATATTCTGCCATTTTCATTCTCCTTGACTTCTCTGTAACGTATATTGTTACCTTCTTTCCATCCTACCTCCACTGGTTTCCCTGAAATTTTACTATCATGGTTTTCCTATCTGACTATTTCTGTCCCTCTTGCTATCTCTTTATTCCCACCAAAATTATGTCCTTGCCTCTCTTCCTTCTAGATATAATTAATTCCTATGACAATTAACACTATTAATGCAAAAGACACCCAAATCTATAGATCTAGCCTCATTCTTTCCCCTCAGCTCCAATCAACTACATCTAAGTAACTAGTATTTGTAACTGAATTGTAATTGGATGTCCCATCAGAACTTAAAGTCTCTATGTTCTCCTCACTCCCTGCTTCTTCCCCCAACCCCAGCCCTTCTTATACTGGACTCTTTTCCCAATTTCATATAACACAGCTTCAAAATCCCTTTATTGCTACCTTCACAATTTCCCATGAATCTAGCCTTTTGAAAGCATCCTAATTCTTCTTGTCTAGATTATTGAAAGTTTCCTAGCTGATGTTTCTGACTCCCTCTTTAATCCATCATTCATTCTAACTCTTAACTTTTTTTTAATTGCACTACTCTAAATTAGGTCATTCTATTCAGGACCTTTTAATGGACCCCGTGGTCCTCCATAGTTTGGTTCAGGCTTATCTTACATTATTACTCTTTATATACAACAGATGATAGCCAAAATGGACTGCTCTCTGTACCATATTCTCATAAAGCTGGAGTGGAACTCTCCCTATTTTGACCTTCCCCTTCATTCCATTTAATGCCCATTATCAATCCTTCCCTTTCTTCAAAGCCTAACCCCCCCCCAAAAAAAATTTAAGTTTCTACTTGACAAGATCTCATTCAAGGGCTTGTCTGTTCCATAGAGCCTTTCCAACTTCTGTTCCTACTTATTCACTAGTTGAAAAGAATCCCTTCTCATAGCGTCTTATCACATACAGCACTAACCTTTCCTTTGCATTTATACTCTTCTCTATGCCTATCTCCTTTACAGTTATTTGGCTACAAATTCCATGAGAGAAAAAAGGACATTAACCATTGTGTGAAATACTGAATGTTAGTACAGCTAAGAGCAAAAATTGCTGTTGTTTTCTGAAACTGTTTTCAGTTTAGGGTTAACAAAGTATTTCTTTTATTCCTTTCTTTATCTAAGTTTGTTGTTTTTATATCACCTTCTGCCCCTCCCTTCCTCAGTAAGCCTTTTCTTACAACAAATTTTAAGAAAAAGAAGTTCAGCAAAACCAAAAGGCACATCAACTTAATTTAATAGTATATATTTGCAATATTCCCACCCATACCCTACCATTTCTACAATGAAGATAGGAGTCTAAAAGTTTTAATGAAACATTTCTAAATTCAATAATTCTTCCCACTATCTCACATAGAATGTCAGAAACAATTCCCTACATACCAAAGGCACCTCCAATCTCAGCACCACTTGTCGGAATATTGACATTTACAATGCCACAATCTGATCCTTTAGGCCTATATCAAACATAGAGAAGATAAAGAGGTATTACTATGGAGAAGATGGCACCTTATAAATTTATTTTTTCTAAATAAAGCAATCTATGCTGAAAAAAATTTTAACTATGCCTATCTTTAAAAACTACTTAGTAACTATGTATTTTTCAACCTAAATTTATTTATTATCTCTACAGGTAATGATATACCCAAGCCATCGAAAGATTCTGCCCAAATCCTTTGTGAAGATACTACTTGAAAGACCCTGTTTTACTTCATTATTCCATGTATAGACCTCTTCTTCATTCTGTAAATACAGAGAATGCAAACTATTAGATAGCATACTCAATATTAACAGTAGGTCATTCTAAAGTTGAAAATAATGTAATTTCATCATCTTAAATCAAACATATTATAAAATTTGGCTAATTGCACACAAACTAAAGAGTGTAAAGAGGAATAATTTCCATTCATATATATTCATCTTATTTCTTAAGTTAACTGTTTCATTATATTTCATTATGAATCTTCAGGTTTTAATCAATCAGAATGACCTCTTAGGATCCACTAAACATTTGCTTTAATATCATTTTATACATTTATGTATTTTCTACTCATCTCTTATCATTGGAAAATTAGACTTTTACATTTATGTGAAACACAAAGTTAAAACACTATCAGTTTTCACCTTGAATTTTAAGACATAAAGGATAGGAGCAAATGTTTCTCTGTGCACAACGGATGCATCATGATCAAGATCAGTCACAATCGTTGGCTCTACATAATTTCCAGGACGATCTATAGTCTTTAAGGAGAGGAAAACAAAAAGAAAAGAAAATTGCATTTTATGTTGCCAGTATATATTGTCTCTGAAGGGGGGGGACAAATTCAATAAGGAAAAAGTATGATTCCAAAATAAACTTATTACAAATGAAAATTAAAAAAGATTTTTCATAACACCTTTTGCTGTTTTAAGTAAATTGGTTTCACTGGAGCTAATTTTTCTTCTTTAAACTGTCTGAAAAAAAGCTAAATCTTTATATGACATTCAGAAAAAGATCTTCCAGTCCTAAAGGATCCCATCCTGATCTGCTTTCAGATCTATAATTAAATTGTAAATAATCTAAATTAATCAACAGAAAATTAATTCAATCCCCCTTTGAATATTACAAAAAATACATTAAAAAGAAAATGGTTAAGTTTTCATATGTCAAAAATAGCAGATAGATATTCCTACATTAGATAAAAGACTGCACTAACTGACATTAAAGTTCCCTTCTAATACTATGACTATGATTTTAGCTATATTATAAAGTTCATACAAAGCATGGTAATCAGTTAACCAAGTTAAGTTGACATAATGAAAAAGATCATTATGACTATTATAATACCACTTCCTTTCTCTATCCTTACACCTTACCCTTGCTCTGTCAGGGAGAGTATGAAAAAGAAGACAGGAGAGAAGAGGGAAAAGCAAAGAGAGAGAAAAAGACAGAGAGAGAGGGAGGGGGAAAGGGAGGAAGGAACACAGGGAGGAATAGAGGGAGGGAGGGAGAGAGACAGAGAGATGGGAAGAGAGAGAAACAAAGAAAAAGAGAGAGAGATGGAGGGAGTAGAAGGGAAGAAAAGGAGGGGAGAGAGAGAAAGATATAGATTAGAAAGAAAGAAATAAGAACCAGGAAATAAGGAGATATAGGTGGAAAAAAACCAAAGAAAAAGATGTGACAATTATTAAGCTATTATTAGCTGTACTCTATGCCTCTAATTAATTAAAATGTACTAAACAATTCCATGATCCTGTAAAATAAAATTGGACAAAAAACTGCTTTTTAAAGCAGTGTTTTTTTTTAAAATACTAGTGGGATGAGAAGGATGGGAATAAAAGGAATGTAAGGTCTATTAGAGAAACAAAAGATCAAGAAAGTAAATTCTGTCTTATTCACCACTGGTCCTAAGTTCTGCAAGGAAGATAATTTCAAATATACGATACTATGGATTATAGAAATTGTAGTCTTTACCTTCCCACCATAGACCACTGTGCCACCTTGCTTTTTAGCATCTTCTACTGCACCAAGGAACATATTTACTGCCTGTTTGGTGTGAAGAGGCCCATAGAGGACATTAGCTATAAAGAGAAAAGAAATTCTCAATTATTTTTCCCTCAAAGACATCAATTCATGACAAAATATAGTTTATTTATGTCTCACAATTAATTCCATTGTCAATTACTCCCTTGTTTTTATCCTCAGAATAGCCTGATGTCCATCTATTATATTAAGTTAATTAAGACTACTCAACTGTTTGTGAAGTATTTGCAATAGCTAATCTAAGCTGGCATGGCAACTCACCAACTAATTTCCCATTCTTTTACCAATTAACTATTTGAACTGGCATCTTTTTAATATTTCATTACCAAGGATCAACCAGGAAGTAGAAGAAGGATTCTAGGATGGAATAATAGGAAAGTCAGTGGACTAAAAGAATGACATGATACAGTGGAAAGGATACCAGATTAGGAGTCTTGAAACCTAAAATATCTATTCTAAAACTAAAGCTCTAAAACTACCTATATAATCATGAACAAATCAATTGAGTCTCCGTTTCCTCATATGTAAAATAAGAGAATTGAACCAGAATTTCAAAATCTCAACCAGGGAGTCACTCCACAAATATGCATTTAAAAAAAAAAAAAAAAAAACCTCTAAGAACCACCAAATTAATTATTATTAAAATAATTTTGTCTACAAAACAAAAATATCCCCAAAATATTAGTCAAGCATATACTAGTAAATGTTTAACAAAAAGTTCTGTAATACTGCATGACACACTTATAAGTTTAACATTTTTTCAACATTTTCTAAGTGTAGATAGATACTAGTCAACAAAACAATAAATCAAGCCATGTTATGGAAGTATGCTGGCTTACGAAGTGTAAATGCTCACGTTGGAATTTTAACAATTGACTTTCTCAAGCTACTATGATATGGCTGCCAGCACATTCCTGCACTTAGTACTGTGCTCTAGTCAGACTACATTTAAGTCAATATAGTTGTAATTAGGGGCAACTAGATGGTGCAATAGATAGCTCACTGACCCTGGAATGAGGAGGATCTGAGTTCAAATCCAGCTTCAGCACTTAACACTTATTAGTTATATGACCCTGGGCAAGTCACTTAAAACTCAATTGTCTCACAACAAAACAAAACAAAAATACAATTGGTTTTGGTTCTAAGTGGGACATTTTAGAAAGGAGATAGAAGAAAACTATCTAGGACAGTTCAGATAGCAAAAAGTTCCAGACACATGAAATATAAGGATTAATTAAAAGAGCTAGGAATTAAAGAAGGATTAAATTTGTCATACTTGATCTCCAAAGGACAAAACTAGGAAAAATGGATAGAAGTTACTAAGGAGAAAATGTAAACATTTAAGAAAAAATTTCCAAAAGTGGCATGGGCTATCTCAAGTAGTTTCCTTCACTATAGGACTTAGGGCTGAAAGAAGAATTTTGTTCAAATACAGGTTTGCCTAGCCTGAGAGAGTCAATGTCAGCTCTTCACATTGTGAGAGTCTAATATTGTGAAATAAAACAAAGGGCTTCAATACTGATGCCCAGTCCACTTAAAAGATCCAAAGAAATAGTCACCCATGTCAGGAAAAGAATTTTTATTCTGAAAATATTTAAGATATGGAATGTATTAGACATCAGACTTATAGATACATGAAGAATTTATGAATGTTTAAGGATATTAGATGTAAAAATGAATAATTTTGATTACATTAAAAAGGTCTTATGCAATAAAACCAATAAAGCAAAAATTAGAAGGAAAGCAGAAAATTTGAGAAAAAAAGTTTTATAGAGTTTCCCAAATAAAGGTCTCATATTTCAAATATATACAGAACTCTGTCAGATTTATGATAATATGAGTGATTCCTCAATTAATAAGGTTAAAGGATGTGAAAAGGCAGTTTTCCAATGAAGAAATCAAATGACATATGTTAGAGGAGATAGAAAATTGGGACGCTAATATAATGTTGGTGGAATTGTAACTAATTCAAGCATTTCAAAGAGCAATCTGAAATTATGCCCAAAGAGTTAAATCGCCTATATATTTTGGCCCAGCAGTACCACTATTAGAAGGTGATCAGGTAAAAAGGAAAAGAACCTATATGTTCTAAAATATTCACAGCAGTTCTTTTGTGATGGTAAAGAGCTAGAAATTGAGGGGATACCTACCAAATGAGGAACAGCTAAACAAGTTGTGGTATATGATTGTGATGAACTATTACTATGCCCTAATAAATGATAAGCAGGTTGATTTTAGAAAGACTTGTCTGAAATAATGAATGACATGAGCAGAACCAAAAAAACATTGCATACATGAAGCAATATTATTTGAAGAATATCTGTGAACAACCAAAGTTATTCTGAATATTTTAAATAATCAAAGGAAGATGATATCCACCTCCAGAGATAAATGGAAGTATCCATGGGATGATTTCACACACACACACACACACACACACACACACACACACACACACCCCATATTCAAATGATAGCCTTTTCTTGGATGGGCTGGAGAGAGAGAAACAATTCAGAATTTAAAATATAACCAAAACGTGTGTGTGTGTGTGTGTGTGTGTGTGTGTATAAAAGTGAATTCTATTAAACATTCAAAGAATAATTACTTCCAATACTACACAAACTGTTTCCAATAAGAAAAGGGAGTACCTTTCTAAAATCTTCCTATGACACAAATATGATTCTGATACTTCAACCAAGGGGCAACAAATCAGAGGAAGAAAACTACAGAACAATTTCCCTAATAAATAGCAATGAAAAAATGTTCAATAATATATTAGTAAGTAATCTACAACATGTTAGAAGGATTATACACTAGAACCAGTTTGGGTATGTAGCAAGAATATAAGGTTGAACCAACAACTATAGTTTATTTAATAAAACATAATAATAATAATATAAGTAACAAAAGGGATATGATTATTTCAATTGACAGTAAAAAGGCTTTTGAAAAAATATAAGCATTTCTATTAAAAACTCTTAGAAACCACAGGAATAATTCAACCTCTCTTTAACGTAGGCAATACCATTTCTCTAGATTCAAGAGCAAAATATGAAAGAGAAAATACTTACAGTCCCATGGATTTCCAATACGAATTTGTGCATATGCCTTCTTAAGTTTGTCTACCACTTCATCATGGATGCTTTCATGCAAAAACTAAAAAGAAATATATTTGGGAAGTTAAAAAAAAGTGGAAAAGTTTTTAGCTTTTTGAACTTTTTAAATATTCTTTATTTTAAAAAAGATTCTATCACTCAAAATTTCCAAAAACTTTTAACAGAAATAAAAAAGAAATATATTTCCCAATAAGTTTATTTTTTCATTTTTTAAAAATTGCATTCTATCTCTGCAAATTTTAATATTATTCTTTCTTAGTGTTATGGTGAGGTTTTTTTGCCTTTTTTAAAATAACACTGTCGGTTAGAGCACCAGCCCTGAAGTGGTTAGAGCACCAGCCCTGAAGTCAGGAGGACCTGAGTTCAAATCTGGTCTCAGACACTTCCTAGCTGTGTGACCCTGGGCAAGTCACTTAACCCCAATTGCCTCAGCAAAAAGCAAAAAAAAATAAAATAACACTGTCATTTCAATATCACCCTTCACTTAGATCATAATTTATTCTATGTAAAAGTCAGCAAAAATTCAGTCCAAGAAAGCACTCTGCCAAGCTTCAAAAATCCACCAGAATAGTAGATAGATGTTACAGTTAAAATTTGCATCTATTTAAAATTTCCTCAACAGCAATAAAGCTATTATCATAAATATCATTCAAGAGTAGAATCTTGTAGTAGAACTAACAAAATCTAGTTATTATAGAATTGCCCAGAAATGAGGCTGAATTTCCCAAATTTCATATAATGAAATTGTGTTCACTACAGCAGACAGGCCAGTTAACTTCTTTGAATCTGTTTCCTATTTAGATAATCTGTAAATTTGTTCCCAGTTCTGTGCAAAAAAAAAAAAAAATCTGTATTTGAATGAACAAATGAATAAAAACATTTATAAAGGGTTTACTAGGTGCAATGCATTAAATATACAAACAAGAAGAGCAAAACAATCTCTTCTCATAAAAAAGTCAAATTCTAATGGGAAAGGCAATACATAGAAAATTTGAGCTACAAATCAGATAGAAAAATCCAATGGTCCTTAGGTGCAATAGAAAGTAGATATTAACATTTTTTCTTTATTGTCAATTCCACTGACAAAATCACATTCAATTATAATACTGAGCCATTTGATAGTGCCAAGGATTTTGGTGATGAGAACTTCTTTTTCTGAGACTTCAGCAGTTGTCAGACTGCATTTCCATATTTGATCCAAATTATATCATTAACAAAGAAAAGAAATCATAAATGAATTGAAAGGCCACAAAGCAGGCCCTAAAATATTTTTAAGTTTCAAAATACCTTTTTATAATAAAAATAAATAAAAGTTACTTAAAAGGAACCTAATACTACTCACATTTCAGTTTGCAATATAATAATTTTCATTTATGCTGTTGTTTTTAGGGACATTCCTCAATCGTGCTGAAGGATTCATTTTGTATGCTGTTGCTGTAGTACCTTACTATAAAGCAGCAAACTGACTCTGAATTTAGAATTTAAAAAAGGGGAGAAAACAAAGTTGGCTTAGGGTTGGACAGATGTACTCACCAGTCGTCTAGCAGTTGTACATCTTTGGCCTGCTGTTCCCACAGCCGCAAAAAGAGCCGAAGGAATAACTAAATTGAGGTCTGCATCTTCAAAAGCTTGGAAGAAAAGGATGGGAGAAAGAGGCCAAAACAAATAATAAAACAACAATTAATTTTCCAAACTGCTAACTAGAAAATACAAAAAGCAGCAAGGTGACCCAGGAGATAGAGAGCTGGGCCTAGTAAAAGGAAGATTGAGTTCAAATCCAGCTTTAGCCACTTACTAGCCATGGGATTCTACACAAGTCAAATAACCTCTATTTGTCTTAATCTACTGAAGAAGGAAGTGGCAAACTACTCCAGGATCTTTGCCGAGAAAACCCCATAAATACTATGGTCAATGACCCCACAAAAAAGTTGGATATGGCCAAACAATAGAACAACTAGAATAAAACAGTGAGCACTTAGCAACTATATGCAGAATATATAAAAGTTATCCATAGTCTTGTTAAAACAGGAATATTTTAATTTAAAAATTCTCCTTCCTTAAGAAAAAAAAGGGAATGAGTGTATTATTTTTTTAAATCAAAGAAAAACATCTTCCATGGAACAACAATCACAATGGTAAACAAACCTTATGCCACAGAATTTAGGGATGATGCCCCACATTAGCTTAAGTAAGGTGATCATTCCTCTTTTGATCTGCTATTGACAACTTCCTTATTGATTCTCTATCTAGGGTAATTATGGTAATAAAGTAATAAATAAGGTAATAAAGTTCTGTTATTTCTTAAAGTAACAGTTCTGCTATTTCTTCATAAACGAATAAATTGTTTACAATCACTTATTGATTAATTAATTACTTAATTTAAAAAGGAAAAAGTTCCTATAGGTTTTCACTCACTTTCCATATTAACCTTGGTGGCATTAATGTGTACAATTTATTAAAAATGTAACAAAAATATATTTAGTTATTTTAACAATGATATATAGGTTGTGAAAATGTTCACAGAACAAAAATCATATGGTTATCTCAATAGATACAGAAAAAGCATTTGACAAAATCCAACACCCATTTCTATTAAAGACACTAGAGTATAGAAATAAATGGCGTTTTCCTTAAAATGATCAGTAGCATCTTTTTAAAGCCATCAGTAAACATCATATATAATGGGGACAAACCAGAACCATTTCCAATAAGATCAAAAGTGAAACAAGGTTGCCCACTATCACCATTACTACTCAATATTGTATTACAAATGGTAGCTTTGACAATAAGAGAAGAAAAAGAAATTAAAGGAATTAGAGTACGTAATGAGGAAACTAAATTATCACTCTTTGCAGCTGATATGATGGTATACTTAGAGAATCAATTAAAAAACTACTAGAAACAATTCACAACTTTAGCAAAGTTGCAGGATACCAAATAAATCCACATCAATCATCAGCATTTTTATGTTACCAACAAAGTCCAGCAGCAAGAGATACAAAGAGAAATTCCATTTAAAATAATTGTAAATAATATAAAATATTTGGGAGTCTACCTGCCAAGGCAAAGTCAAAAACTATATGAACACAATTACAAAACACTTTCTACACAAAGTCAGATCTAATCAACTGGGAAAATAATAAGTGCTCATAGATAGGCCAAGCTAATATAATAAAAATGACTAAAAATGACCTGCCTAAATTAATCTACTTATTCAATGTCATACAAATCAAACTTCCAAGAAATTATTTTACAGAGCTAGGAAAAATAATAATAAAGAAAATATTCAAAGAGCACCCCTAACAATCAACTTCTCCACAGAAACTGGAACCATTGTCTAATCAAGCAGGACAAGTCAAAATCTCTGAAGAATTCTCTTCAGGATAAGAACTAACATCTTTTATGATTTTTCTTGCACAACAATGATAAGTGTGGAAATATGTATACATATATTCAATTTGTCAAGTATTTTAACATAATTAACATGTAGTGGATATCCTGTCATCTAGGGAAGGGATGGGGAGTAGGGGGGAAAAATTTGTAACAGAAAGCTTTGTTAAGGGTTAATGTTGAAGAATTACCCATACATATGTTTTGCAAATAAAAATATATTTTAAAAAAAGAACTAACATCTTTGAGAGAATGCAATTTAATTCACTCTCACAATAAAGAAATTCTCCTAGTCCTTTATCTCTCTAGGCAGTGTAACTCTCCCAAGATATCATTTATTTTCTAACTCACCATGATCCTCTTCTTTTTCCCATAAAGATATAGCAACAATACCCACAGTATAGGAAACTACAAAAGCTGGTCTTATACCTACCTTCTAATCTTCTTTATAAATAAACAGATATAAATATACACATTTACTCCATTGATAGATGGATTCTTACAAAAGCTGCTCTCCATATTCATCATAACCTCTTGATCTCTACCTATACAGCCATCTATCCCTAAATGTTCTCTACTCAACCTGGACTTCATTGGACTTCTCTAGATTTAAAGAAACTTAGAATCACAAGAAAATGACTTCAGTCAAACAATATTTATTAAGTGCCTATCCTATACCAAGAATTGTGCTAGACTTGGGAACCATCTAAGATATCCACCATTCAAAACAGCACCTGTGGCAAGCTATTAATAAGTCTTTATTTGCACTTTTAGTAAGTTTTTCCTCACATAAAGATGAAGTCTCAGACAATTTTTGAAAGACTTTAAAATTCTAACCAAAGCAATGATCAGTCTATGATTCCAAGAGAATTTATGATGAAACATGCTCTGCAAATGCTACCCATTACTTAACAGAAAGATGAAAGACAAAGTACAAATCGAAACATTCCTTTTTGGACAAGGTCAATGTGGGAATTTGTTTTGTTTTGCTCTATACATTTGTAATTTGTGTTTGTTTTTCTTTCTTTTCTGATGGAACAGGTAGAGGGAAAGGGAAGAAAGAGAAAATGGATTTTCATTTATTAAAAAAACACAAAATTTAATTTAAAAGAAAAAAATGTGTCTTCCTTCCTATAACTTTCACCATCAGTCCTAATTCTGTCCACCAGCAATTTCTCAAATAGAATGAAGACAAACTAATATTAGAAACAAGCTAATGTGTTCAAACCTAAAGCAATAAATAGGTTATACAAGAGATAAGTTTTGAGCTCTTTAGATAAAAAAAGTAAGTAGACTTTTCTTTAGTAGCAAAAAACTATTAAGAAAGATGGGTGCATGCAATAGTAACTTATCACTGTAAGGAATAAAGAAGTTGAAATTGAGAAAAACCTGAGAAAATTTAATTGATAATTTAATTAATTCCTCCCAATTTATCCTTACTTTCAATCTCTCTCTCTCTCTCTCTCTCTCTCTCTCCCTCTCTCTCTCTCTGTATTCTTTTATGGTTAGACAAAAAGTCTTAAAGATATGATACACACCCACACCCACACAATCTTCTCATAATTAGAGTATATAATTTCTGTAACTTCGTATCAATCTAGAAGATTAATTTGGTAATAATTTAGTTAATTTGAATGAACAATAAAAATGCTATTATCCTTACCAATAATAGCGTTGTTTCCTCCAAGCTCTAACAAACTTCTCCCTTAAAAATAAACAAAAAAGTTAATACCACCTTTTGTTTTTAGTGTCCCAAGGATACTCTTCCCAACAAATTTACTATCCCCTGAATTAATACAATTCCATATTTACCTTGAATTCTTCTATTCATTTATTTACTCTTACTAAAACAATCAAAGCTAAATTTTTCTTTGTTAAAATACTTCTGATACATCTGTATTATTTTACGAAAACAGACCAAACTTTCCTTCTTTCTTCCCTCCACAACCCACCAAAAAAAAAAAAAAAAAAAAAGGTAGAGTACATGATATGTTAATTTCTCCACTATGACCATAGTAGATCAGCTGAACAGTTACTGAAATATTAAGTCACTGCTTATTAATCCTATTGATAGCAGTTAAATGAGAAAACAATGCTTACAGAGTATTTGTTATCTTGTCAGGAAATACCAAGAAAAAAAAATTTTATCTCTAACATGAATGTTTTTTACTTTTGACTCCAATGAATTTTTTTTTAAATGATCCATGAGAGATCTGAAAGCAAGGTTTTCTTTTCCCTTCTTCTGCAAAATCTATTCAGATCTTGTGCCTAAGATGTCTACACAGTGAAAGATATGACTTCTATAATATTCCTGAGTCCTTTAAAATTTTTTCTCCATTTGTTATTATATACCCAGAAAGAATATTAGTAATTTGGGACAAGCTGATTAAATTTTTCCCCAACTTATCTGCAACACCTACTTAAAGCCATCTAATTTAAATATTCACTTTTTTCCAGTAAGGAGAAGAACCCTCCTTCCCAAAAAGTCATTAAACATTTGTCTATAGATTTATTTGACTTTAAGCAGAATGTAAGGTCTTGCCTAGCCAATGCAATCAAGGCCAATCTAACAAATGTTCTTCAAAAAAACCATTTATTTGGCAAGCTGTAAGGTTTGCTTTGGAATCGGCTAGACTTAAGAATTAATAGGAAATTGTGCAGCTTTTTCTTTCATTTGGATGATTCAAAATACCACATAAGATTTTGTTGGATGTAATCTAAAAGGAAGAAAGGCAAAATTCAGTTTTCAGAGAAGTATGATTTCTAGAATATCCACTTACCAAACCTCTCCTGTACCATGAGTGCCACCTGTTTTCCCACTTGGGTACTTCCTGTGAAGGATAACAGATCTACCCGCTCATCTTTGGCCATTGTTGTGCTGTAAGAGAAAAGCCACAGATATATTTTAACTGATGAAATATGTTTTTCCCAGTATTAATAAATAGTTAAGAAAAGCTTAACAATCATGCTGTTCATCTACATTCCCTTTGGTCTTATATTAAAGAAAAAGAGCAGTTCAATAAAAATAACCAAACATGTCAACAGCATGTAGCTTTATATGGAATGCTCCATAACTCTAAAAAGAAGGAAGTACATTTTCTCTACTCTTCTTCCATGGCATGTTTGATTATTATGATTACACAATGTTAAGTTTTAGGTTTTTCTAGTGGCTATTCTTTCCTTTAATATTGTTGTAATCATTGTTTCACACTGTTATTCTTGTTCTACTTACTTTTTTTACTCATTAGATCATGTCTTTCCACGATTCTTTGTATTCATATTCTCAACTTCTTAAAACACTGCAATATTATATAACATTCATATTCCATATTTTTTTAGCTATTCCTCAATTTATGGGCATCTATTTTGTTTCTCTGCTACTCTAAAATTGCTGCTATAAATATATTAATGTATATAGAGCCTTTTTTTTGGTCATTTTTTTGGTCATTATGATATATGCCTAGCAGTAGAATTTCAAGGGATATGGATATGATACTTATTGCATTTATTTAAAAATAAATATAAAATTCTTGATCTTAAAAGAAAAAAATTAGATCATATGAATTCATGCTCATAAGTCTTCCTATATATTTTAAATCCATCATCTATCTAGTATTATTCTTTTATATTCATGTGTCATAATTTATCCATTTCCCTTCATCATTTCAATTTCTTTACTAAAAAATACTATTTACTTATTTTGGTATAAATGGAAACTTTTTGGTTTTAGCCTTTTGAGGACATATGCCTAGCAGTTGTCTCTCTAAATCAAAAGATTTGGTCATATGAGTGAATTTCTTAGCATAATCTTAAACTGTTTCCCACAATACTAATCCAATTCATAGGTCTGTAACAGCATTGGCACTCAGTCTCATTAAAGGGAAATTTTACATATTGATAGAAATAGAGATATGTTCTGTCCAACACTGAAATGGACTGCCTTGTAAAGCATTTAACCTTCTATCAATAGAGCCATTTTTGAGGGAGGGTGTATTTTTATTACAGGTAGTACTGTTGATGTACTTGAGGTAAGACTGGATGACTTGTGAAGTTCCTTCCAAGTTTATAAGCAACAAAGAATTTTTTTTTATTTTTCAAAGGAAAATTATGTAGATGAGCCCTTAAATGAATTATAACTAATGTGCAACTGTTAATAGCTTTTTTCTAAGATTATGTATAAAGAACAGAAACACTATCCTATTGTTTCCAAGAATTAAACGGCATGGTGTAATACTATAGAATATACAACAGAACTATGCAACTCAAGTGAAATTATCCTGGTAGGCTTCTTTCAGTTGAATTATGCAGACTTAACCCTCATAATGAAATTAACTCAGGTGACTGTTGAGACTATATTGGGTAGCAATGGAAATTTATTGAAAGAAATTTACTTATGATTATAAGAGAGTACTATTAGGATTTTACAAGTTTAAGTTACAAAATGCTATTCCTCACTATATCAATAGTCCTAACTCATTATAACAAAAGATGAACTCAGTTCCTATAATGGTTTAAAGAAATATGTTCCCAAAGTTGTAAGGTGATTACTTGGAGCTCAAAAATGCATTTTCCTACAGAAACAAAACTAGAAATAGAGTTTGATTACAAAGATAGCTAACAAAATCCTATTCAATCCATAATATACCAAAAATACAATATTTCAACCATCCATTAGTCATGGCTTCATTTTTTTCTGGGAAAATGCATTTGATTTCCTGGATTACCTTTCAGAGTCTGAGAATTAAAGAACTCTTGGATATTGTACAGTTCCTGAAATAAGATTTTGCTCTATAATATTTCCAACAAGTGATTATCCTGCCTTTTCTTGAAGACTTCCAATGAGGGAAAACACACACATTCCTAAAGTTATCCATTCTACTCGGGAACAGCTTTAAAAAATCAGGACATTTTCCCTTAGATAACATGATATTCCTTAGGTCACCTTCTTATTGAAGGAAGAACATACCCAATATCAGCACCACCACATGTCATGGAACAGATTGCCCCAGGTAAATTGTTTTCTTCTAAAACTTTGGCCACTATCCTAAAAAAAAAAAAAAAAAAAAAAAAAAGCATTAGTAAATAAGCTTCTGAAACAGGTTTTAAAAGAAGGATCAAGCTTCTCCAAAATCCTATCTTCTTTACCCTTTATGCAGTTTCAAATTATACCAGTTTTCCCTGTCATTCCTTGAGGAGTGGCATGACCAACTCATTACCTATAGATATCTATTCTTTCATCAAAATTAACCAATCCATACCTCTTTCCCTTCTAGCTTCTTTTCCTTAACCCATTCTAATATTTGATCCCTAACTGCTAAATTTTTCTGATAGCAACAAATCCCCAAATGTAAAGATCTCCTCAGAAACTTGAAAAAGAAATTTTTTCCTAACCTCCAGATCTCAAAAATTAGAATTACCAAATATTAAACAAAAAAAAATCTGTTAGATGCTGTGTGCTCCAATATTTACATGTTAGTCTAAGGAATAATTAGTTCCTGATATTATTTTTGTAACAAAACACCCAAGACATCCAAACCTCTTCATTCCCTATAAATATAATTGAAAATCATGGAATTTAAAAATGGAAAAAACTCAGAGATCATCTAATAAACTCCTTCACTTTAGAGAAATAAATCACATAGCAACATTAATTTACTATCCCAGTCACATAGTTAGCAAGTAGCATAATCAGCATTTGAACTCAAGTTTTTGAACTGCATGCTAGAATATATGATATGGAGAATTAAGTGAATGATAGGTACCTAGTTCTTACTGCTTTTCCAAGAGTTTATGTCTTAACTGACAGAAAACATTACATTAGTTAAAATTTTATCTTCAAAACCATGAAATTTTTCTCTTATCATTCACATTCTCTTTTTAAGCATGTAAGTAAATATAATCCAAGTAGATCCTGCACTTTCAGAAAACTGTCTCATAAAAGAACTGTTTATATGCAATTAGCAAAGGGAAGTTTAAACTCCCTTTCAGATTTTTGCAGAATACCAAGCTTACAATTTTAGGCAATGATGTCTACAGACTAAGTTCCATATTTAGATGTTACCTATGACATTAGAATGTAAATCCAGTACCTATTATATTTCTGTGGCTTGGATCAAATCTAAGTTGAATCAATCAATAAACCTGTATTAAGTGCCTACTATGTCCTTATAGGCACTTTGTGAACACTGAGGATACAGAGGCAAAAGACAGCCCCAGCATTGAATCTTATAATCTAATAAAGGAGATAACGTACAAACAAATAAATACAAAGCAAGTTATATACAAAATAAATAAAAGGTAATTAACAGAGAAGAGACATTAGAATTAAGAAGAGTTGGGGAAAGTTTCCAGAAAAAGATGAGATTTTAATTGGCCTTTAATGGAAGCTAGAGAAGTCAGTGGACAGATTTGAAGAAGGAAAATATTCCAGGGATAGGGAACAGCCAGAGAAAATACTGGAAGCCAATAACATGGTAATGTCTTATTCGTGGAATAGGCAGAAGGCATGGGTCACTGAATCAAAGAGTATATCACAGAGAATGAGAAAATTGAGCAGTAAGAGGGGGCTAAGTTATGAAGTACTTTGAATGCCAAACAGAACATTCTGTATTTGAAGCCAAACAGGAAGCTTACTAGGGAAGGTGAGTAGAGGTAAAGACTAGCAGAGAAAGAACAATGATCAAAAAAATAAAATTTTTAGGAAAAGCACAATTTACCATTCAGTTATCTACTATATGCAAATATAATGGATATATATGCATATATGAGGCACCAAGGAGACAGGAAGGAAATACAAAGTATAGATAAAACAAAGTATAAATTAAAAAAGTATAGATAAAACTTCTGGTCAAAAGAAATTTACATCTCATAAATACACTTACTTTGTGACAGCTACACTAATGAGTGAAGTTGTTGGTGCTCCTTTCCTTTAGAAGAAAAGAAAGAAGAAATTTAAGTTTTGGTCAACCATTTGCTATTAAAAAATAAATATTTTTATGAGAAACAAGTCACTTTCAAAGTTATTTTTAAATGAAAATAAGTGAACTTGGTGACTAAATTAGGAATTTACTGCTAAACTTAAGCTCTTAGTATACCTCCAAAAGGTTACTCTAACAAGACAAAAATAAGAACTATCATCTTGAATCCAACTTCCATGTTTGGCTAATAACTTTCAAGATCACTTAATATAGACTTCATCTTGCTGGTGCAGGCATGATTAAGAGAAAATCTTCCAGATTTCCCATTCCCATAACACAACTGAGAAGACTAAAGGAAATAGATTTACTTTATTTTTCCATATCAGATTACTTTAAATTGATAAGAATTGATAAGCAGATTCTAGCTTTACCACTTTTTCATGGAAAACTGTCTTGCTTTTAACTGTAAAGATAATATTTGAATATAAATAACAGTTACAGAAAAAAATGGCTTCTCAGCATGTAACTAGGAAGGTAAAAATGGAAAACAGTTCATTGTCAATTATTTTGGTAGTTCCTTATTTGACTAAATTTTTTCAGAAAATACTAGCAAAGTGGAAATCGTTGACCATTGTTGGCAAGATCACAGCTTCTCTAGATCTCTTTCCTTCTATAAAATGAAGTTTGAGCTGAAAGAAAATAAAAGTGCTATTATTACTTTTAATCCTGAATGTAATAAACTATTTGATAGTAATTAGTTATCCTAGCAGCACTATATCTGTACAGAAGAACGGAACATATACTGATGGACAATCTAGTAAATTGTCTCTCTAAATTCATGACAGTTGGACAAAAGGCATTATTTTCCCACTTAGTCTTTCTTGTTTAGATAACCAGATTAAATTATTTTTTTAAAAAGACATTTTAAATAAACAAAAAAACTACTTTTTCCTCTTCCTTCCCTCTCCCTCCCCAACTGAGAAATAAAGGAAAACAAAACTCCTATTACAAACATATATAGTGAGGCAAAACAAATTATCATGTTGATTACATAAAAATAAAATTAATCTATACTATAAATTCATCACCTTTCTATCAGGAGGAAAGTAGCATCTTTCATAATTAAGTCCTCCAGAACTATGGCTGGTCATTGCTGCAATCTAAGTACCTAGGTCTTTCAAAACTGTTTGTTTTTACAATATTGTTGTTATTGCATAACAACATGTCATCACTCAAAACAATTTTCCACATTTTCCATTTCCAAAAAGAATTTCTCATTCAATCTGTCTCATTAACGTCTCATTAACTTCTCATTTAGGGGCAGCTAGGTGGCGCAGTGGATAGAGCACCAGCCCTTTAGTCAGGAGGACCTGAGTTCAAATCTGATCTCAGACACTCAACACTTCCTAGCTGTGTGACCCTAGGCAAGTCACTTAACCCCAATTGCCTCAGCAAAACAAACAAAAAAATTCTCATTTAGAAGATAGCTGACATTTCATAAATAGTCATTAGAAATCATGGTTATATGACCTCTTTGGCACCTCATGTCAAACATTCCTTTTGAATTTATCTTTACATAACTTTTATTTCTTTTGTAATTTTTTCCTCGAGCTAATTTTTTTTTAATTCTTTAACTTTTTCTTGAAAAAAAACTCTTGTTTCTTTTCCAGAAATGTTGATTAAGCCCATTTCCAAACTGTTTTTATCCTAGATTTTGTATTATATTTATTTAGATTGTATTAGATTGTATTTAGATTTAGGTATTGTAGATTTGCTTGTAGATGTTTTAGTGTTATTCTTTTTTTGTTTGTGATTTGACATTCCTGTCACCATAACTGCTTTTAATGGTGTAATTCTTTCTTTCTTTGCTCATTCTTCTAGGGTACTACCTGACTGGATTTTACATTAGGTCTAGGCCAACCTCTTAAATAAATGTAAATCTATTCCAAGAGGCTCTGCAATGGTTTATGTAACCAATACAATGACAACTGCACACAAGAGCATTTGGAGCATATCACTACACACAGGAAATCCTTTTTTGATTTAAGATTATTTATTAGAGCTCCTTCAAAGCAACTTAAGACTTAGACCTGAAAAAGGCACTTAGATTAAGCCCAAGTTCTTCTGACACTTAAGAGATTAAGTGACTTGCCCAGGATCACACAGGTACTAAGAGTATGAGTTTGAATTTGAATCCTGGTATTCCATACTCCATTGCCTTATCCACTCTGCCATGCTGAGTCTCACCATATCAGTGGTGAAAACTTATGAGAAGCATGCATCCCTTTGATGCTTCATTTTAAATTTATAATCAGAGGGCCAATGAATACGGCTATTTCTTCTGTTATAACTTCAAGGAATTTTGAATGATTGATGTTATAGATGCTTTCTTGCCAGAAGTGGGCCTTTACGATAGAGTTCTGTTCTACCAAGGCTAGAGCCTTTTCTTCCTTTTCTGTATGATATGGGAGACACTGGCACGAGGACCACCTACCATGATATACCCTTATGAGAGAAGATATGGTGTACTATGACCAAAAGAAAATTAAATTAGCTCAAAAGAAACGCAATATGCACAAAACAAGAGAAGCCATACCAAATGTTCATAAGGACTATTTGTGTACAACATGTAACAGAGCAATACAAGCTCATATCGATCTGCTTAGCCACAGTTGGACACACTGTAACTCAACTTTAACATAGTGATGTCATTTTAGTCTTCTTCAAGAATGAAGGATAACAACCAACCACCTTTTTGAAAAGCATTTTAATCAACCAAAATCTGCCTTTACATTCTCCCATCTGAGCCCTCTCTCTACAAGAAAAACAAAATCCACTATAAACATGTTATCAATTAAAATGATTTTCCACAGCGGCCATGTCCAAAAAAAGAAATGTCTCATTCTGACTCCTTCAATTCTCAGAAGATAAAGAATATGTTTCATAAGTTGTCATTTTGAATCATGGTTGGTCATTATGTTTTAAGAGTTCAACTTAATAGTATTAACATTTGTATATCATAATGTATTTATCTATTCCCAAAGTAATGGTCATCCCTTAAAGATTCCCATTCTTTGTTACCTCAAAAAGTTATAAATACTATATCTCTTTAGTTTATTTTGCTTAGACTAATTTCTCTTTAAACTACCCTCCCTATAACTGAATGAGGTACATGTCAGACATTTAACCCCTCCTCTTTTTAATATAGCTTTCTATTTGTTATGCAACCATTTTATGAATGATTATTTGAGATAATTTTTCCCAATTTCCTTTTTGCTTCCTCTCCAGTTGTATTCTTCTTCTCTACTTTTCCCTGACCTTGTGTAATTGAACTTTCATTATAACCAATGATATTAAGGTTCATCTCCCCACTTTCAAATGTAAACACCTTATCCTTTTTGAGCCCTTTATCAGTGGTGAAAACTTTTGACAACCGTGGTGAAAACTCATGTTTACCTTTTATATTGCTCTTCATTGTCATGTCCAACTTAATCTTTTCATCAGGATTGCTTAGAAGTCTTCTATTTTATTAAAAGTTATTAAAGTTTATTATGTATATAATATATAGTATAAAAGTTTATTAAAAGTTAATTCTTTCCCAAAAAGCATGCAGCATCATTCAGTTTTGCTGGGTAAATTATTTTTGATAAAAATTCCATATGCTTTGCCTTCCAGAATATTGTACACTGTTCTCCACTCCTTTACAGTGGTGACTTCTAAATCATTAATTCTTTCTTTTTCACACCTTGCAGTATTTTATCCTTGACTTGGAAGCTCTGGACTTTGAGATATAACGTACCTAGGAGTTTTAATTTGGTGGCTTCTTTGGAAGATAAAGTGTTTTTTTCTGAGACTTTGCTTGTATTTGTTTTGGAGTCATTCTCATCCTCCGAGTTTGTGTCTTGAGCTTTCTTGACACCATAATAGTTCTTTTATGATGTATTTTTTTCTCTTTGCTCATTTTTCCAGTCTACTTTCTGACTACAAACTTGATATTTAGGTCTAAGCTCTTTTTTATTTCTGAACGGAAGGTCTAGGCCAGTCCTATTATTGCTTTCTTATATTTTCCAGGATCTCAGAGACATTTCAGTCTGTGGACCTGCAAGCTTTCAGTGCTTCCAGAATGGTTTCATTACTGCTGCCCTAATCTAAAAGCTGCAAGTTCCTAAAATGAATTCAGATCTGAGCAAGAGTAGACTGTTGCTAGACTAAGATGAAAAGCTCTTTAATTTCAGAGTATCAGAATTACAGGTTTCCCTTTGGTCTAGGATTCTTGCTGTAATTATTCCTCTTGAGGAATTTGAGTTAGATATTGGAAATGAAACTGCACTGCACTTGGGTTACCTGGAGTCTAAGCCACACTGCCACTTCTAGCTTCTGAACTTTTTCTTTTCTTGGTATACTTCCCAGGGCCTTTTACCACTAGGCACTGGTTTTTTTCCCAATCTTTTTCTCAATCCTGAGATTTGTTACCTAGAACTGATGAGTAGTTTGCAACCAGGCTACCAGTTCACACCTGTCCCTATAGCAGTGCCCTAGTATGTATAAAGAGGTACCTCATATGAATCTAGGACCTCCTCTTGCCCTGATACAAAGCCTGTTCCTAAGCTCTGGAGTGCTTACACATATTCTCCTGGCCAGACTCTATCCCCAGTGTCTATAAACTTCTTTGTCTGATTCTCCATGCTGAGTGGGGCCAGATAAAAGACTCATTGTGATTCTTCTTGGAATTCTCTATCAGGATGCATTCTGAAACAGGTTCTAGAGCTGTTTGAAGATCTGGTGGGGGGCAGTTCAGTTGTAGCGCTTCCTATCACCCTGCCATCTTGGCACCACCTCTCAAGTGTCTTTTCATAGTCACCAAATAGCAGATACAGTGGCATTTTATAGTTTCTACATCTTTTAAAACTGCAAAATGGTAAATGTGTTATCCAACATTCAAGAATGTTTTCTACTCCTGAATATCGCTTATAGAGCCTACTTCTTTCCTACTAATCAAAGAAGTTGTCCTTGATTTGTGTATAGATGAATATTAGAGATTTTATAGAAATTAGACAATAAGCATATAGGTTGGTAGTTGGTGTTCTGGACCATCTTTTTCAGAATTAATAAAGGTACAGCTTTTTTGCTAAACCTTTAGTATCTTCCTCTTCCTAAGTTAAAGCATGCATTGATCTCTTAGTACCTTCACAACTGTGATGCCAAATGTGACGCACAAACAGTGTACTAGGTATCAAAGGGGAATACAAAAAGGAATTTTAGGGTGAAATCAGTAAGGGCGAAATCAAGTACGAATAAAATAAAATGCTTAAATTTATAAATATAAACAAAGTGAAGCACAAATGTGCATGAAAAGCAGTGTTATAACTTGCATATTTGAAATTGTTTAAAAAAAAAAAAAGGAAAAAGAAACTTTGAGTCTTACCAAAGGCAGACATTCCCACAAATCAGAGCAATAGCGTTATTCCAACCATACACAGCCACTGGGAAGTTGAATGCAGTGATGATTCCAACTAAGCCCAAGGGATTCCACTGTTCAATGAGGGCATGACCAGGTCCTGAATGAGAAGAAATAGAATTTACATGACCTTTGTTTGATTCATTATGCTTCAGACATACAGATACATATACATATACATGGAGAGAGAGAAAGAGATTTGTTTAGAGGTTTTTGGATTAGATTAGTAAGAGTTAGATTGGCAGTGATCATCAAATCAATCAGCAAATAATTACAAAGCACTTATTATGGGGCACTGATGTGGAATACTAGTAACTGACAGGCCAATTTGGCAGATCATTCAGAGACAAAGCTTTTTTATTTTATGAGAAGTCATTTTGCATTCTAAGAAAAAGAAATAGATGGCTATAGTCAAATAACAGGACCTTTTAATGCTGATTATCGCTACGAATGTCTTAATTTTTCTTTCTCATTATTAAATATGCTTAATCATGGTCTCTCTCTTTCATACGCAGATTAACAGAATTCATCACCTCTGAACACAGAGACTACTCTCATGCCTGGAATTCATTCCCTCCTCACTTCTAAACTCATAGAATACTTTACTTTGAAGACTCACTTAAAGACCTTTGAATGTAGGGGCTTTTAAGTTTTCTGTGTCATTGCCTCTTTTAGAAGTCTGGTGAAGCCTTTGGACCTCTTTTTAGAGGCACAAAATAAAATCCATAGGAAAGGTTACTGGTTACCACCTGTAATTCATTTTCTTAGGCTTTAGCTTTCCTTTCAGTCCTTTTGTAACTTTCCTAAGAAAAAAAGATTGGAGGGCATTAATGGAAACTAAGAAAAAGAATGGAAAGCATTAATGGAAACTGAATATATTATTAAAATCTTTAAATAATGTTGATTGGCCCCAAATTGAGAACCACTGTTCTTAAAAAAAAAATAAAAAATAAAAAAAGGCTTTGTAATATTCCCTCTAACAGCTAATGTCCAACCTCCCTAATTATTGTGGAAGCATACTACTATTTTTTTAGATTAACTGAAATATTAAGAAATAAATATTTCTTGTTTTGCACAACTTCACATGGGCCTTCTCAATAGGGGAGCAGGATATGAGAAGGAAGGGAGAGAATTTGGAACCCAAATTTGAAAAATGAATATTTAAAAAATTGTTTTACAGGTAACTAGAGAAAATAAAAACATTAAAATATTTTTAAAAGACTTGGACAACTTTAATAAAAAAAGAAACAAAGATTTCTGCAGTCTAAATAAGGAAGGAAATGTTATGAGTACTTAAACTCAGGAAGCAATGTCCCCATCATTTTTCTTAGATCTAATTTCTTTCTTTTAGGAAAGTTATAAAAAGTCTGTAAGAAAAGCTAAAGCCTAAAAAAAGCAAATGGTAATCAGACATGGACCAAGAAACATCTTCCCTTTAGTTTATATCATTGCTTTCCTCTGAAAGCATCAGAGTAATGATGCACCTAAAAACAGTACACTCTTTCCCCATTTCCTTAAGGATTAAAGTACTGATAAGTGAGAGGAAGTCTCTTTGATTACTCTGGGGAAGGGATGGCCAGTTAAGGGAGAGCTTTTGAAGGGAATAGTTATAAAGAGAGTTGTTTTAGGAGGATGATTCTTCAGGGGCTTTCTTGAAAAATTTTAATGACTAATGTTCTTGTAGACAAAAATTTACTAATCTAAACTATTTTATACAAAAATATGAATTATGGTCTATTAAAGATTCAAGTAAACGTGGCTTCAAAAATGTGTTGTGTCAGATGCCATATTAGAACATGAGAGAATTAGCATTTCTCTTTCCAAGGAAAACAATACTTATATTCGAATAAGATATAATTCTCAGATGTCTAAAATGAAGAATAAGAGTATTAAAGTTTTTTCTTTGATACTACATTCTATTTATTCTATATATACAATATGTACATGTATTCCCAAAAGAATATAACTTTCTTGAAAGCAGAAAGTGTTTCAGCTTTGTATCCCTTCTGCCTGACACAAAGTCAACATTTTTTGACTGAAAAAAAAAATAAAAACCTTTCTGCTAATCAAGTATTTTCTTAAAATTCTAGAGGTAGTAATCTAAATTATTTGCCTCTTGATGGGACATCATATCAACAGAAGATGTATTTTCTAATTTTCCAGATCAAAAATTTTAAATAAATATGTTCTCAAGAGAAGAAAATTAGTTAACTATTAATAGAGTCCAGCTGATAAATACAGTCAAGCATATACCAACTACAGATGATGACTTTTCCCCATCCTTTACAACAAGAAGATTAATTATACATTCAAATATGATGGTATCTAGAAAATTTTTGGTTACTCTGTATCTTCCTTCAATTTATTTGGTAACCTGAAGATTTTATTAGAAAGATGTATGATTAGATTAGGAGGGAAGCAATATATTGGGAAATCATCTTTACATTTAAGGGTTCTGATAAAGGTTTCATCTCTAAAATATATAGAGAATCGTCTCATATTTATAAGAATTCAAGCCATTCTCCAATTCATAAATGGTCAAAGGATATGAACAGATAATTTTCAGAGGATGAAATTAAAACTATTTGTAGTCATATGAAAAGGTACTCCAAATCACTATTGATCAGAGAAATGCAAATTAAGACAACTCTGAGGTACCACTACACACCTGTCAGATTGGCTAAAATGACAGGCAAAGATAATGATGAATGTTGGAGGGGATGTGGGAAGGCTGGGACACTGATGCATTGTTGGTGGAACTGTGAACGAATCCAACCATTCTGGAGAGCAATTTGGAACTATGCTCAAAAAGTTATCAAACTGTGCATACTCTTTGACCCAGCAGCATTTCTATTGGGCTTATATCCCAAAGAAATCATAAAGGAAGGAAAGGGCCCCACATGTGCAAGAATGTTTGTGGCAGCCCTTTTTGTAGTGGCTAGAAACTGGAAACTGAATGGATGCCCATCAATTGGAGAATGGCTGAATAAATTATGGTATATGAATGTTATGGAATATTTTTGTTCTGTAAGAAACGACCAGCAGGACGATTTCAGAGAGGCCTGGAGAGACTTGCATGAACTGATGCTGAGTAAAATGAGCAGAATCAGGAAATAAATATACACGGCAACAACAATACTATATGACAATCAATTCTGATGGGCATGGCTCTCTTCAACAATGAAATGTTTCAAACCAGTTCTAATTGTTCACTGAAGAAAGTCATATACACCCAGAGAGAGGGATGTGAAATGTGGACCACAACATAACATTTTCATGCTCTCTATTGATGTTTGCTTGCATTGTGCTTCCTGTATCTGATTTTTCTTTTTTGTAGATACGATTTTTCTTGCACAACAATAAGTGTGGAAATATGTGTGTGTATATATATGTATATATATATATATACACACATACACATATACATATATACACATATATATGTATATGTATATATGTATGTACATACATATATAAATATATATATACACACATATTTCCACACAAATTTTATATATATATATATATTTGATTTCTCAAGTATTTTAACATAATTAACATGTAGTGGATATCCTGCCATCTAGGGGAGGGGTGAGGAGTAGGGAGGAAAAATTTCTAACAGAAAGCTTTGTAAGGGTTAATGTTGAAGAATTACCCAGACATATGTTTTGCAAATAAAAAATAAAATAAAGATGTATGATTATAATTAGCATTTTTTATGACAAATTTTTTACTTGCTTACTTTCCGAAGGCAAAATGGGTCCTCCAATCATTCGTGATAAGCCAACAGCGTAATCACAGATATCCACATACTCCTGAACTTCTCCAACACCTTCCACTAAGATTTTTCCCATCTCTAAAGATACCTGAAAGTAAAAATCTGTACTTATATGCTAATTTAAAAATACTTAAACATGAATCAATCTTTCAAACTTCTTAAGTAAATGTAATTCAAAAAAAAGGATTCAATCACATATTGGGCAAAGACTTTACGAAGTAGAAAAAGAACAAGAAAGGTAAGATTATGAAATCTTTTTGCAAGACTTAATCAAAGATTAGAAGAACGAGACACAGAGGAAAGTTAACCAAACAATTATGCACCTATTATGTGGAAAAGCATAGTACTAGGGACAACTAGGGGGAGATACATGTTAAGGTCTATTATCTAGTTTCTACTTTCATGGGCCATACAATCTAGTAAGGAGAAGACATATATACAGATATTATGAGATAAAATAATACAGATAATAAATATATAGAAGTGCAATATATAAAACGAGAAATCTGAAAGGAAAAAAAATTACTAAATGAACTTCTGATTTCTTCTAGATTCATGCTACTGAATTGTTTTAAAATGGCAAACTCTTTTAATGAGTTGCAGTTTTTCAGGTTTTTAAAAATTATTTTTAAATGAAATTCAAAACAGACCCTTGATATAACATGTTGTGTTATAGCTAATAAGTACTACAGAAAGTTCTAGAATGTTCCAACTTAAATGCCTTTTTCCTTACTTATAATGTGTATAAGTAGGTAAGAAATCAAGTTTTATTTCTGTAGAATCAATTTTCAAAATCAATCTTCCATAAAATAAGAACACAGAGCAGTTGTAGGTTAGTTGTTGGATTTTTTCAAAGGCACATTTAGTTTTAAAATGCCTTACCAAGTTTCCTAATATCTGGATCTTCTGTCGCAAGGCTTCACCAATCTGTCTTACTATTTCTCCTCGTTTAGGGGCTGGAATCTAAGTAAAGAATGAAACTTTATTGATCAATTTAAAAGATAAAAGCACTTAGAATTGAGTAGCATAATTTTAGTTAGTGATTTGCAATATTTTTCACTTGACTTTAGTTTGGATTTCTATGAAAATTTCCTGATCATATTCTTTGATCATTTATGTATTTATTAACTGGCTAATTTTAATCTGTTCCTTATGTATTTTCAAGATGAAATTACTGTTGTGACAGTAAAATTCAAAGCATCACTGATTTGAAAGCTTTTCAAAGGAATGCTCACCATTCTCTACCTCCACTGTCAGGAGAAAAAAAGTTTTTACTGACTGATCACAATCTGTGTAGAGTTCCAGTACTGTTTTACAAGTAATTAAGAATTGTGCTATCAAAATATTCATTAACTTAAAATACTTTTGAAGCCTTACTTACATAATGGCAAACGTACATTTTGTTTAGAATTAAGAGAAAAGTCAATCCACAAAACACTTTATGGAAATATTGTCAGATCTAAATTAAAGGAAAAATATTCATTATCCTTGGCTAAGAGGAATCAACATATTAAAAATGAAAATTCGATTTTATCATACTATTTAAGCTATTAAAGGATTACTTTACTTTTGTGTTTTGCTTACTTCCTTTTCCAAATTGCCACATTTTCCAACCACCACTTCCCATTTATTTAACAGAGTCAAAAGAAATGGTAATGGATTTGGCAGCTATAAAATGAAGCAAGATGATGAAAATCTAACTTTAGCTATCAGTCATTATTCTTAGAGCAGAAGCAGAAACCAAATACCATCCCAGATTCTGAAAGGACGCCAGTAGTGATAAGGAAAGAATACCAAGACCTAGACTCAAATTCTACTTACTGTCTGTGTAACCTTGGGAAAGTCACAGACTGGGTCAGTTTCCTGATCTACAAAATGAAAGAATCTGACTAGACTTCCAAGATCCTTTTAGCTCTAAGTCCAAAAAGATCCTAAACCCAGTGACCCTAAATGCAACTATTTCTGAATGAGTATTTTTTCTAAAATATACCTAATACTCAGCCTTTTCCTGAACACCCCTTGTGAGGGGACACTAGCTGTATTATATCACCTACCTTACAATGAAAGTAGCCTATTCCACTTAAAGATAACATTATCCTTAAAATGATCCCAAATTTTCATCTTTGTAATTTTTACCCACTGCTCCCCAATCTATTTTCACGGAAAAAAAATAATCCCTCTGACCCACATGGCAAAAAGCCACTTTTTGTAGTGGCTAGAAACTGGAATCTGAATGGATGCCCATTAATTGGAGAGTGGCTGAACAAATTATGGTATATGAATGTTATGGAATATTATTGTTCTGTAAGAAACGACCAGCAGGACGATTTCAGAGAAGCCTGGAGAGACTTGCATGAACTGATGCTGAGTGAAACGAGCAGAACCAAGAGATCATTATACACGGCAACAATAAGACTATATGATGATCAATTCTGATGGACATAACTCTCTTCAACAATGAAATGTCTCAAACCAGTTCCAATAGTTCAGTGAAGAAAGCCATATACACCCAGAGAGAGGGATGTGAAATGTGGACCACAGCATATCATTTCCATGATCTCTATTGATGTTTGCTTGCATTGGGTTTCCTTTCTCAGAAATTTTTTGTTCATGTAGATACAATTGTTCTTGCACAGCAAGATAAGTATGGAAATATGTATACATATTTTTGACTTGTCAAGTATTTTAATATAATTAACATGTAGTGGACTTCCTGCCATTTAGGGGAGGGGAGGGGACCAGGGGGAAAATTTGTAATGGAAAGCTTTGTAAGGATCAGTGTTGAGGAACTATCCATATATATGTTACACAAATAAAAAGCTTTAATAAAAAAAAATTTAAATTTAAAAAAATAAAATAAAATAAAAACAATCCCTCTTCCACATAAAAAAATCTACAAATTTTTAAACAGAGCTACCAAGTATGTCTCCATAAGTTTCTTGATCTCTAGGCTAAATATTTTACAATTTAGCATTAATTCCACAGGTAATTTTTGGAGGAGAGTGCATGCAAAGGTAAGTCCAAGCACCCTATCAAATAAGGTAGTGTTCTTTTCCTGGTCTACATATGTACCCTAAGTAAATCTTTGCATAAGCAAAAAAAAATTATTTCAGTACAAAATTTTCATACATTATTTGTGTTCACATATCTTTCATTTAATTATTGCATCTAATCTATAACTGTTCTTGCATCTTACTTTATTAATAGTAGAATCTCTCCAGCATCTGAACAATCTTCCACCCACACACCTCCTTTTACAAGGTTCTCTAGTCTGAGCAACTACAAATAAAGGGAATCCAAACTATTTCTTGGGAGCAGAAAACAAAAGACATGCAAAATATCAATTATTTCAGAATGTCATCTTTTTTTTTAATCTTTCTTATGCCATAATATCATGACATCAAGTCTAGTACTGGAAGGAGCCTCAGAGAAATCATCTAAACTATTTTAAAGATGAGGAAACTGAAACCCAGGAAGATTGTGTCTTTGCAAAGATCTCAAAGATAGTAAGCACCAAAGGCAGAATGTGAACCCAAATCTTCAGCGATATATATACAGTGCTTCTTCTACCATATTATGCAACATCTTCCTTTGAAAAATTCAAGTTGACTTGTCTGGGCCAGCAAAACAGACTCCATCTATCAAACATATTAATAAATACTTGCCTTGGGCCACACTCTCTAGTCAGATGACTCAACCAGGGAAGGGCAGATATGGTTGGGCAGCTTAACACAACATTTTTAGAAGTAAATCTGGGATTCTTCCCTACCTAGGAAGGTATATTTCATTTCCTCTGAAATTAATTTAAGGCAGAATCACACCAATCTAGAGGCTTTTTATTCTCTGGTTGTCAAAATTCCTAATCTAATTAATTTGAATATTTCACTAGCCCTCCTACCTTGCCCCCACAACACATTCCAAAAAGAAAGGTAGAAGCAAATGAATTATAAATTAAGTAAAATTACTTACATCTGCCCATATTTTCCAAGCTTCTTTGGCTTTCTTTAGTGTTTCTTCATAGTCTGCCAGGTTAGCCTGATGGAAGGAATAATGGGGGAAGAGGACAAACAGAAAGAAAAACAAAAGGAAAGTTACTGATAACCACTGACTATACAGATGTATTTTTATATATACATACGTGTATATATATATATATATATATATATATATATATATATATATATATATTATACAGTATGTGTGTGTTTCTGTGTAACACTACCTAAAATCTGAGAAAGATGAGAATACATATGTATTTTACATATATATTTTCTACATGTATGTGCATATCTGTATGCATATTTATGTGTGTTTACATACATACATGCGTATGTGTAAAATATATCTGTATTCTCATACAGGATGTTTTAGGTAATATTCTCCATCTCTACAGATTAAGCAATTTTACAAACCCCAAAGATATATACTGAAATAAAATGGTTTTTTTAAAATAAAGTAACTTCCATTTCCCTATACCTAGTCTTAATCCACTTTCCTTGTCCAAAATAAACCAAATCGCAATTATATCTATATATGTATATATAGATATACATACACATATATATTATACAATTATATTCATAGAAAATAACCAAGTGCCCAATAATATATCTAGTTCTTGCATGGACTACCAAAAGAAGAGACTATCTCATACTATTTATTAAATAGAATTCATTTAACAAATATTTATTATCTACTACATTAAAAGTATTAAAGAAAATATAAAAAATATATAGATGAAATGAAAAATAACAATATACAGACACAAAGAGTATTTCATTGTAAAGAAAAAGTTCATTTTTGGTTGGAAAATGGGAAGGATATTAGGGAAAGCTTCACATCAGATTACAGCCAAAAAAAAACCATTTATTTCTTTTCTTTTTTTAAATTAACTTATTACAAATTTAAACATCACTATTACCTAACTTGCTTTCCAATTACAATCAAATAAATTAATTTCAATACATGAAATTTCATTACTTTTGAGTCATTTCTCAAAATTGTTCATTCCTATTCACTTTTTCTCTTATGAGGCTGTACATAATATGTACTTGAACCAATTTTGCTTTTTTTTTCCTGTTTTAAAAATAATTTTAAGTATTTCTTCATTTCTTTATATTCCTCACAACAGTTGGTCTTACTTGCTTTAGCACATTTTTTAAAAAATACATTTTAGAGACCCCCTAGTGTTCTCCCAGACCCTTTCAGGGAGTTTACTGATTAACAAACATATTAATGCTTATTGTAAGTTTCAGTCATGGTGCTAATTCATAGACACAAAGGTGGAAAAAAAAAAAGGAAAAAGACACCTCCTGCTCTAAAGGAACTCATAGTCAAATGGGGGAAACAATTTGCAAACAATTATGTACAAAAAACCTAGATACATGATAAATTGGAAATAATCAACAAAGAGAAGGCAATAAAATTAAAGGAGATTGGACAAGGCTTCCTGTAGAAGGCGAAATTTTAGCTGAGTTCTGAAGGAGGGCAGGAAAGCCAAGCAGTACAGATGAAGAAAGAGAAATCCAGAGATGAGGCAGACAGTGAAAATTCCCAAAGCTGGGGATGGAGTATTTTTTTCAAGAAACCGTAAGGAAGTCAGAGTCACAGGAGCATAGAGTTACCTAGGAGACATAAGAAGATTCGAAAGGTAAGAATAGTCAGTTTATAAAGGGTTTTGAACACCAAAAAGAGGATTTTATATTTGATTTTAGAAATGATAAGGTGGGCTCCAATGGATTTTATTGAAGATGAGTATCAAATCTGTGCTTTAGGAAGATCATTTTGACAGATGAGTAGAGGAAGATGGATTAGGGAAAGATTTTGACAGGGAAGTTATTGTAACAGTCCAAGCATGAAGTGATAAGGTCATGCACCAAGCTAATAACAGTAGTAGAGTGAAGGGGGCATAAGTGAGAGATGTTTCGAATGCCAAAAATACTTTTTAAAGTTCTATTAGAGCAATTATCAGTAAATATAAATAAAAGCTCCTTGGGAGGTCCCCAGTAATTTAAAAAAGTATACAGGTAGGGGGCAGCTAGGTGGCACAGTAGATAGAACACCAGCCCTAAAGTCAGGAGGACCTGAGTTCAAATGTGATCTCAGACATTTGACACTTCCTGGCTGTATGACCCTGAGCAAGTCACTTAACCCCAATTGCCTCAGCAAAAAAAAAAAAAGTACACAGGGAACCCTAACCCTAAAAAAGGTCAGAATCCAAAGCAATGATTCGGATTCTGTAACATTATTCTACCAAATAAGATAACATATATACATGTATGAGTATGTGAGTATATGTAAGACATTTTGTAAACCTTAAAAATAAATGCTTAAATCATAAATACTAACTATAATTATTATTATTACTATTATCACATTTTAACCACTCCCCATCTTGTGACAGTTAATTTCTGTTTTTTGCAGTTACACCTAAGAAAATTTTTTTAAAACCCTGTCCCATTTTTCTTAGCACTCTTAGTGCATATTTCCAATAATGGGTTAGTAGGAGTATGATTAGTTTTATAACTTTTACTATGTTGTGAATTGCTCTCCAGGAAGATTTTACAATTTTAATTTTTTTTACCAATGAATACCTCAACTATTTAATTTACATTAATCAATATAAATTAATATGAAGTGGGCAAGGTTTCAAAGTTATTGTTAACAATTTGTATTTTACCATTTGAAAATTGACATTCACATATTTTCACTATCAACTATTCAATTTTCAATAAGTTGATAATATTCAATTGAATAATATTCAATATTAACAATTTTAGAATTACCTTTACAAAATTTTTTTAGCATTTTTACATATTTGGGACATAGTTTTTACATTTGTCAAATATTTCAAAAATGTCATTTATGCTGACATGTACAGAATTGTTTTATTTATTAGTTGCCTAGAAGTAGCTAGGGAATGAAGCAGACTATGTAAATGTGGCCTTAGACATTCACTTAGCTGTGTGGCTCTAGGAATATAATTTCTTCTTTTAATAATATAGTTTTATTTTCAAAATAAATGCAAAGATAGTTTTCAACATTTACCTTTGCAAAACATTGTGTTCCAAATTTTTCTCCCTCCCTTCCCTTTATCACCTCCCCAACATAGCAAATAATCCAATATATGTTAAACATGTGCAATTCTTCTATACACAGAGAAATATAATTTAAAATCTGTCTAACTCAATTTCATTAATTTTATCCCTCAGGATTGTTGTAAGGCCTGAATGAGAAAATACTTGTAAGAGTAATGCTTAATAATGTTTATTTCCTTTCTATTAAAGCAAATCACATCCTATTCAATTTGTTTAATAGAAACAAAAGTATAAGATAAACAATTTGCTCCAATTTTTTCCATTTTTATTGCATTTTTCAAAATTAAGCAAGAACCACTTAATTATATACTGTGTGATGAGTTCAAATCTCATTACCAGCTAATTTTCTTCAAATATATTTGTTTCATAAATCCTTTCTCTAATTTTTATGTTCTCTGAGGTTTAATTAAAATACTTAATCTTTGTATACATCTTTTGGAATACCTAGTATCTCTTTTTTGCCCAGTAAAAGACAGCATTTATAGTTCTTAATAAATGCCAAATTTTAAAAAGTATTATCCCCAGCTTAAGACATTTTCATTATTAATTACTACATGCTCCATATAAGTCTAAAGAATTCAAACATCCCCCCAAAAAGTATAAAATAATAGTATACTTACCTGGCGGACTCTTGCTATAGGCTCATTATTAGCTGGGCAGTAGCTTGTAATAACCTTAATTAAAAAAAAAAAAAAAAAGTCTTGTTAGAGTATGTTATAAAAGGGGAGGGAGGGAGGAGAAAGAGGGCAAATCCAAAACTTTGAGATAGACCAACAAAGTTTTCCCGGATTTATGTGCAAGAATTACAGCTATTATTTATTGAAAGCACAGATTATTTAATAATTTCTTTCTAATGAGGTTTCAAAACACAGTACCTAGCTTTTAAAAGTTCAGTTTAAAACACACATGCTCCCAACATGTTTTACTTTCCCTTTTAATATTTGATCTTAATTATGCAAGAAGCATCATCTAGACTAGCCTCATCATTTCACTGAGAAGAAAACTTAAGTCCTTGGTAAATTGTAATAGGCCGAAGGTCAAAACAGCCTTTAAGCAACAGAAAGGAATTTTGAACCCAGGTGCTCCCAACAGCCGCTACACTCAGGAAAATTTTGCACCTTTACAGCTAATCTCTTTAAAAAGGTGGATAACTATCCCCCCACTTTCATCTTATTTTTTTAAAAAAGCATTTGAGAATCAATTGGGGGGGGGGGAATTAACATTAAGCACTTGGAAAAGGAGACGTAAAAATTCCCTATAGTACAACGTGTTATTTTCCCCCGAGTAAAAGTATTGCACAAGATCCCCCTGCAAAGTAACTTAAGTTTGCACTAACTTTAAATAAATATTTGCATTTCCTTCTCTGGATTCAAGAATCTAACATTAACAAGGGTTTAAAAAGTATAATCATTAAAATGAAACAGTAACAAAAATTAAAATGCTATTTATAATGCAACTACAACCCAAAAGGACAATGATTTTTGCAAAAGAGAAGAGTTATGGCCTCCGGACCAGCTAAGATCAGGTTTCCATGAGCTCCACGCTTACCTCTCCTCTTCCACCCCAGGTCCCATTATATACGCCTTCATTTTCTTCTTTGAGTCCCAGATCTTTCAACCAGGAGTACTGGGGATGATTGATCAGTAAAGTAGACATAAAAGCAGCAGGTTTGTTCCAGTATCTTAAGATCTTTTTCCTTCCTAGAAGGATTTGCCGAGAAAGAGAAAAAGTTAAGGGAAGCATAACGAGCACAATTAAGTCTTTTACCCAAGGAAGCTATTAAAACAGGACCCACCCCTGCTCCCCGAGGTTCTAATTGGTCAGTTCAGAGCCCCGCCTTCCTCGCACATCTGGCCAAGTAAGCTTTTTTTGACCCAGCTTAGCTAAAAGATTTTTCTTGCTGAGATCTGAGCTCCTCCCCGAGAGAAAAACTGCGAGATACCCAAAAATAAATAAATTAGTTACTGCCATCTGCTGTTTAGAAAAATAAATGTTTCAAGACCGACTTTTAGCTCCCCTCCCCCAATTTTTGCTATCAATCAACAAGCATTTATTTATTAAGTGCCTACTGTGGCACCATGTTAAACTTTGAATACAAGGAAACATCCCTTTCCCTCAAAGAATTGGCATTTGTAATAGGGGAGACATGTGAGTAACTAGAAATGTACGAGGTATATACAAAGTAAATGGAAAATAATCTACGATAACAGGCTCTGCCTGAGGGAGGGTGAGGACCAAGGACCTCATGCAGAAGTTAAGATTTAAACTGAATCCTGAAGGAAACTAAGAGGCCTAGAAGCTGACTTGAAAAGGCAGAGTATTCCAATCATGAGGGACAACTACTGCAGAAGCAGAGAGGTGGAGATGGAGTGTCATGTTCAAGAAACAACAGGCAGGACTCTGTTGCTGGATCTTCAAGTAGGCAGACAGCAATAAAGTCTAAGAAAACAGAAAAAGGAGGAAGGGGGCAGATTGTGAAATGCCAAATGAAATTTTATGTTTGACCCTGGAGGTAATAGGGAGCTACTGAAATTTATGGTTGGGGGAATGACACAATCCTGTGTTTTAGGAAAATCACTTTAGAAACTGAGTGGGACATATGTGTAAAAATGTTTGTGGCAGCCCTTTTTATAGTGGCAAGAAACTAGAAACTGAGTGGATGTCCATCATTGGAGAATGGCTGAATAAATTATGGTATATGGATGTTATGGAATATTATTGTTCTATAAAAAACAATCAGTAGGATGATTTGAGATAGTTCTGGAGAGACTTGCATGAACTGATGCTAAGTGAAGTGAGCTGAACCAGGAGATCATTATACACAGCAACAGCAATATTATAAGACTATCAATTCTGATGGACGATCTTTCCAATAATGAGATGATGATTATGGTCAGTTCCAATGATCTTGGGATGAAGAGAGCCAGTTGGCTATACCCACAGAGGGACTGTGGGAATTGAATGTGGATCACAACAAAGCATTTTCATTTTTTATTGTTGTTCACTTGCACTTTGTTTTCTTACATTTTCTTTCCTTTTTGATCTGATTTTTCTTGTGCAACAACATAACTGTATAGATGTTTTTATATACATTGGATTTAACATACCTTTTAACATGTATAACATATGTTGGATTACTTGCCATCTAAGGGAGGGGGGGAAGGAGGGGAAAATTTGGAGCACAAGGTTTTGCAAGGGTCAATGTTGGAAAATTATCTATGCATATGTTTTGAAAACAAAAGCTTTAATTAAAAAAAAAAGAAAAGAAAAACTAAGTGGGAGAGACTTGGGGAAGGGAAATGTCAATAGTCCAGACAAGAAATGATGAGGGCTTCTTCTGGAGTGGTAGCCTTATGAGTTTAAAAAAGAGCAGACATATGAAAGATGTTGTAATAGGTAGAAACTTGCAAGACTTAAAAATGGGTTGGATAGACCCAAGACATTTCCTAGCATTCAGGGGTCTTGGCATAATGAGACAAAAATATTAGGAAAAAAAAACCCATGTCTTTGGAGCCAGACTTTTCAAAGAACTGAACTCCATCTCTGTGATCCAAGGTCCCTTAATGAATCAGTGTTCTTTCCCCCTTCAACTAACCATATATTTTATATATTTATCATGCTGGATGGTCTTTAAAGTATATCTTCCTCCAACCAAAATTCAACAACTATCACTGAAACACCACCAGGATATTCATCCTATTTGTTCTCTTATTTTATTTCAAGATATTTGATGCCATTGGCTCTGATTACCAAAAAAATTGGTAGGAATCTCTTAATAACTTGACACACTATTCCATAGAACTGTGGTAATATAGACTATATTATTCTCAAGGATGGTTTACCAGAGGTGTCAAATTCAAGACAGCAGGCTGCATGAAGCAGGCAAAAAACACCAGTGAAGCATGAACCTTATTAAAATATAAGTGGAAAATGTTTAATAAAATAAATATATAAAACAACATAAATAATGTTATTTAGTAATATTCTAAGTAAAAATGCAGCTAGCCAAGAATCTTTTATATTTCTATCTGACACTACTGGTTAGGCAATCATACTCAAGACATCTCCACATCCTTTCCTCTCCCTTATTCCCCTCCTCTCTTTCTGTGCCAATCTCTACTGATCATAACTGAATTCAAAAAATCAGCTCTCCAAGTACAAAATAGAAGAGTTGCAGTTAGACATCAGTTTGTCAGAATATGATCTAGGGATTTTAGTGAAGTACAAATTCAGCATAAATCAGTAGTGTGATGTGACAACCCCAAAAAAGTTGATGGCTACAATAAGAAAGAATCAACTTCTAGTTTTCTCTGGTCAAACCACAGTCGTAGTATTTATTTTTAGAATCATAAATTTAGAGCTGGAAGGAACTTCAGAGGGGACTTAGTCCAATCTCTTTAATTTGCAGAGGTGGTAATTAAGATCTAGGAAGAGTAAGTGACTTGCTTAAGGTGAAGTAGGTTATAAATATCAGAAGTGTGAATTGAACCCACATCAGTGATCTTTTCATTACACCATGTCTTTTATTTCTGTCTTTTGCTTCTGGGTACTACATTTTAGAAAAAGTATTGATAAGGTAGAAAACAGTGAGAGTAGAAAAGCTCTTGCATCTCTATCATATGAAGAAACTAGGAGCATTTAACCTTCAGAAGAGAAGATTCAATGGGAACATGATAGCTATGTTCAAGTATTTAAAATGCTATCACATGGAAGAAGTATTAAACCTACAGTGGTCTGTAAAATAACAATCTTAGACTAACTTAATTCTAAGTATATTTATCATCTGTTCTTTGGAAATAGAAATTAATTAGTGCATGAATACATGGCAAACATTGAATATTACAAAAATTAAAATAAGATAGGAAATGACTAGTTAGCAATATAGAAGTCATTTCTAAATCAGGGCTATGAATTGAGTCAGATTACAGACATATTAGAGCAAAAGTTAAAATAAACAAGAATATTAATGGCAGCAAGTAGTTTGTGGTAGCTGCTGGGTAGTAGCATTTTGATTTTCTCTTTTAGTTTTACATAGGTACCTATGACCAAGAGGTAAATAGAGTATTGGGTCTAGAGTAAGGAAGACCTGGATTCAGATTTAGCCTCAGACACATACTGTGTGTCCCTGGACAAGTCACTTAATCCTATTTGTCTTAACAACTGGAGAAGCTGATCTATGGTCTGATCTATGCTCAAAAAGACAGGGTCACAGCTCTACAGAAGTAGTCCATGGCCAAGACTTCAAGAGTGTAGCTTACATGAAGTGGAAGCAAGCCATGGTGGGTGGAGCCAAGATGGCAGAGAGCAGACAGGATTCTCTGTGACCTCCTCTGACCTTCTCTCAAACCAGCAGCAGATTAAGCTGCCAAACTGATTTTGGAGTAAAAGAACCCACAAATATTTGGAGTACAACATATTCCCAGAAGAAGTTACCTTGGAAGAATTTCAGAATGGGTCTGTTTCAGTTGGACAGGGGGACAGTCTGCTGAGCCCAGATGGCAGCACAGGGAGACAGGGCAGGAAGCCGGGGCTAGGAATCAGACCCTTGCAGTTTCCAGGTTTCTAGGAACATTCTGTGAACCTCTTAGGCTACTCTGTCCTGGTTGCAAGCAGGTGGTTTGGCAGATTTCTTATTTGTAAAAGGTAAATTGTAAACCACTGAGCTGGGGGAAGAACACCTGACAGCTGCCAGAAACCCAGCACAGGAAATCAATCAACAGAAGTGCCCCAGGGCAAGTTAAAGCTTAAAGCAGCTGTCCCTCCTTTGCTTTGAATAAACCTCAAGCCTTAAAAAATGAATAAAAAAACAAAAAAGAACTCTCATCATAGACAGCTTTTATGGAGAGAGAGAAGAACAGACCTCAAATCCTGAGGTTCTTAAAGGTAAAACAACTCCAGAGGAAGCCTCAAAAGGAGACATGAGCTGGTCCCCATTTCACAAAGCTTTCCTGGAAGATTGCATGAAGAATCATCTTTTTTTTTTTTTTTTTTTTTCCTGAGGCAATTGGGGTTAAGTG
>JAJPUD010000005.1:264985-343139 GCA_023553655.1 Myrmecobius fasciatus
TTAGAGTAGGTCATGAGGAAACCAAATTATCACTCTTTGCAGATGATATGATGGTCTACTTAGAGAACCCTAGAGAATCAACTAAAAAACTATTAGAATTAATCCACAACTTTAGCAAAGTTGCAGGATACAAAATAAATCCACATAAATCATCAGCATTTTTATACATCACCAACAAAATGCAACAGCAAGAGATACAAAGAGAAATTCCATTCAAAATAACTATCGATAGTATAAAATACTTGGGAATATATCTGCCAAGGGAAAGTCAGGATCTATATGAGCAAAACTACAAAACACTCTCCACACAAATAAAGTCAGATCTAAACAATTGGAAAAACATCAAGTGCTCTTGGATAGGTTGAACGAATATAATAAAGATGGCAATACTACCTAAACTAATCTATTTATTTAGTGCTATACCAATCAAACTCCCAAGAAATTATTTAACTGACCTAGAAAAAATAACAACAAAATTCATCTGGAAAAACAAAAGGTCAAGAATTTCAAGGGAATTAATGAAAAAAAATGCAAATGAGGGTGGCTTAGCTGCACCAGGTCTAAAACTATATTATAAAGCAGTGGTCACCAAAACCATTTGGTACTGGATAAGAAATAGAGTAGTGGATAGTGGAATAGGTTAGGTTCACAGGACAAAATACTCAATGACAATAGTAATCTAGCATTTGATAAACCCAAAGACCTCAGTTTTGGGGATAAAAACTCACTATTTGACAAAACCTGCTGGGATAATTGGAAACTAGTATGGAAGAAATTAGGCATTGACCCACACCTAACACCATATACCAAGATAAGGTCAAAATGGATTCATGATCTAGGCATAAAGAATGATATTATAAACAAATTAGAGCAATGTAGGATGGTTTACCTCTCAGACCTGTGGAGGGGGAAGGAATTTGTGACCAAAGAAGAACTAGAGATCATCATTAATCACAAAATAGATAAGTTCGACTATATCAAGTTTAAAAGTTTTTGTACAAACAAAATGAATGCAGACAAGATTAGAAGGGTAGCAGTAAACTGGGAAAATATTTTTACATCCAAAGGTTCTGATAAAGGCCTCATTTCTAAAATATATAGAGAATTGACTCAAATATATAAGAATTCAAGCCATTCCCCAATGGATAAATGGTCAAAAGATATGAACAGACAGTTTTCAGACGAAGAAATTGAAACTATTTCTAGTCACATGAAAAGGTGCTCCAAATCACTATTGATCAGAGAAATGCAAATTAAGACAACTCTGAGATACCACTACACACCTGTCAGATTGGCTAAAATGACAGGAAATGATAATGATAACTGTTGGAGGGGATGTGGGAAAACTGGGACACTGATACATTGTTGGTGGAACTGTGAATGGATCCAACCATTCTGGAGAGCAATTTGGAACTATGCTCAAAAAGTTATCAAACTGTGCATACCATTTGACCCAGCAGTGTTTCTACTGGGCCTATATCCCAAAGAGATTTTAAAGGAGGGAAAGGGACCCACATGTGCAAAAATGTTTGTGGCAGCCCTTTTTGTAGTGGCAAGAAACTGGAAATTGAAAGGATGCCCATCAATTGGAGAATGGCTGAATAAATTATGGTATATGAATGTTATGGAATATTACTGTTCTGTAAGAAACAATCAACAGGAGGTTTTCGGAGAGGCCTGGAGAGACTTGCATGAACTGATGCTGAGTGAAATCAGCAGAACCAGGACAACATTATACACAGCAACAAGACTATATGATGATCAATTCTGTTGGACATGGTTCTCTTCAACAATGATGTGATTCAAACCAGTTCCTATTGTTCAGCGATGAAGATAGTCATATACATCCAGAGAGAGGCCTGTGGGAACTGAGTACGGACCACAACACAGCATTTTAACACTTTCTGTGAATATTTCCATTCATTTTGTTTTCCTTCTTAGGTTGTTTTTTTTCTTCTTCTCTTTCTAGATCTGATGTTTCTTGTGCGGTAAGATAACTGTATAGATATGTATACATGTATTGGATTTATCATATAATTTATCATATTTAGCATGTATTAGATTACCTGGCCTCTAGGGGTGGGGGGTGGAGGGAAGGAGGGGAAAAGCTTGGGAAAAAAAAAGTTTTTGCAAAGGTCAATGTAGAAAAGTCACTCATATGTTTTGTAAATAAAACGCTTTTAATAAAAAAAAAATCCTTTCATTTCCTCCAAAAAAAAAAGAACTCACAATTCACCTCCTGAAAGAGACCCCAAAATTAAATCCCCAAGAAATATCATGACTAAACTTCAGACCTATCGCATCAAGTAAAAGATATTGCAAGCAGCCAGAAAGAAACAATTCAAATACTGAGGAGCCACAATTAGGGTCACCCAAGATCTATCAGCTTCCACCTTAAAGGATTGAAGGCCCTGAAATCTGATATTCTAAAAGGCAAAGGAACTTGGATTACAGCCAAGAATAAGCTATCCAGCTAAAATGAACATTATCTTTCAGGGAAGAAGATGGACATTTAATGACATAGGTGAATTTCACCTATTTCTAATGAAAAGACCAGATCTTAACAAAAAATCTGTCCTCCACAGAACTCAAGAGAAGCATATAAAGGTAAAAAAGAAAGAACTCTTGAGAATTATATTTCTATTATGGGTATACTTGGAAAATGCAAGTATAATTTGATTTTATTTTGATAATATGAAAAAGAAACGAGAGATAGAACAGGGATCATATAGGAAAAAGAGGAAAAAGGAGGTAAAATAAGGGATAATGCATCTCACTAAGAGGCAGAAAACACCTATTATAATTAAGGGAAAGAAAGGATGGAGATGAGCATTGTGTGAATCTTACTCTCATCAGATTGGGCGCTAAGAGAGAATATCAGACATATTTGATTTCACAGAGAAACTTGTTTCATCTTATAGGGAAGTGGGAGGGAAAGGGGGAAAAGAAAGGGAAAGATTAATAGAAGGGAAAATAGAAGAATTAGGGGAAAGATGTAAAAAAGGAGGAAGTGCTCTAAAGGGGGAGGAGTATTTGAGGGATGATCATCAAAAGCAAAATACTGGAGCGGAGGGAAGGGGAAAACAAAAGAGAAAAAACATAAATTTGGGTAAATAAGATGGCAGGAAGTACAGAATTAATTATTTTAACTGTGAATGTGAATGGGATGAACTCTCCCATAAAACAGAAGAGGATAGTAGACTGGATTAAAAGCCAGAATCTTACAATATGTTGTTTACAAGAAACACATCTAAAGCATAGTGATACAGAGTAAAGGTAAAGGGCTGGAGCAGAATTTATTATGCTTCAGGTGAACAAATGAAAGCAGGGGTAGCAAGCCTGACCTCAGATGGCTAAGATGACAGGAAAAGATAATGACACATGTTGGAGGAGATGTGGGAAAACTGGGACACTGATACATTGTTGGTGGAACTGTGAATGGATCCAACCATTTTTGGAGAGCAATTTGGAACTATGCTCAAAAAGTTGTCAAACTGTGCATACCCTTTAACCCAGCAGTGTTTCTACTGGGCTTATATTCGAAAGAGATTAAAGGGAAAGGGACCCACATGTGCAAAAACATTTGTGGCAGTCCTTTTTGTAGTGGCTAGAAACTGGAAACCAAATGGATGCCCATCAGTTGGAGAATGGCTGAATAAATTATGATATATGAATGTCATGGAATCTTATTGTTCAGTAAGAAATGACTAACAAGATGATTTCAGAGAGGCCTAGAGAGACTTGCATGAACTGATGCTAGGTGAAATGAGCAGAACCAGGAGATGATTATACATGGCAACAACAAGACCATACGATGATCAATTCTGATGGCCATGGTTCTCTTCAACAATGAGAGGTTTCAAACCAGTTCCAATTGTTCAATGATGAAAAAAGCCATCTACACCCAGAGAGAGGCCTGTGGGATCTAAGTATGGACCACGACATAGCATTTTCATGCTTTCTCTTGATGTTTGCTTGCATTTTGTTTTCCTTCTCAGGTTTTTTTTTTTCCTTGTAGATCCAATTTTTCTTGTACAGCAAGATAACTATATAAATACATATGTATACATTGGATTTGTCATATATTTTAACATAGTTAACATGTATTGGACTACCTGCCATGCATGGGAAGGGGTGGGGAGAAGGAAAGAAAAATTTGGAACAGAAGGTTTTGCAAGGGTCAATGTTGAAAAATTAACCATGCATATGTTTTGCAAATAAAAAACTTTAATTAAAAAAAAGGCTAGGAAGCCACTGTCAGTTTCCAAAAGGGTTGAATTTTTTTTTTCTTGATTGAAATACTTTATTTTTAAAATTTGTTTAATTAACAATAAAACCAACATGAATCATTCCCATACTCTTATTATGGTTAAGCACATAACGATTCTCCTTTTCAACTTAAATCACAATATCTCTCTTCCTTCTCAAACTTATCTACTTCTTTGAACCAAAATAGGAAGATAATGAAGAAGAAGAAAGGGTTAAAAGGGTATGTAGATAATAGGTATCCCAGTCTTGATATTCCCAGAAATTGGGGATTAGAAATTTCCAAGCCATAAAATGAAGTATTTCTTCTTAAAACATTCTCACCTCAGGACTAGCCACAAGTTTCAGCACATATTCCTTGCATAACAAGACACTTGAAAATGGAAATTTAATATAACAGTTAAAATACCCAGTAGCATGACTTTTTCCAATATAATGCTCATGAGATTCCTCTTTTAGTTTAGTAATAGTCATTAAGGAAATTTATCCAAGATCTGTATATAGTTATAGACACTCTCCATTCTAATATCAAATCATAGGTATTCCCAATAAAGAGAATTCTCTCTCTCTTCTGTGGACCTTTTCACAGTATCCACCAGATTTTCATCTTTATCTTTTAGAATTTTCAGCTTCTTGGTTTTCATGTCCTCTAAGAGTTCTTCCTTATCCCCTATTTACTTCTTCAGTCCTTTCTCCCACTAAAGCCACTTTATGTAACATGGTATGCAATTATTTACTTATTTATATAACTTACACTCCCCCAGTAAGCTAAGGACAGAGATAATCATTTTTGCCTTTGAATTCCTAGCATTTACCACAATATCCTAAACATTTACCACAATATCCTAAACATTTACCACAATATCCTAAACATAGTGGGAAATTAAAAGCTTGGATTATTTATAAGATATGCAAAATAAGTAAACAAATATTAATAACCTGTAAAACTCTTATGTACTCTATTCTGACAATCTTGTAATGATGTTGTTGCTTTTTTAGTTATACACAACTCTTTGTTGGACCACATTTGAGGGTTTCTTAGCAAAGATACTGGATTAGTTTGCCATTTTCCTTCTCCAGCTCATTTTACAGATGAAACAGGGATACATAGGGTTAAATGACTTGTCCAGGGTCACACAACTAGCAAGCATCTGAGCCCATATTTAAACTTTAGTCCTAACATTCTACCTATTATGCATTTAGCTACCCAGAAACGATATAATACAATGCAATTTTTCTTCTTTCTGCTTCCTTTATCTTGTTAGCATTGGGTTTTTGATCCAAAATCTTTTTAAGGTAATCAAAATTATCCATTTTGTATTAATTAATATTCTCTAGTTCTTCTTTGATCATGAATTAATCTTTCTCCAAAGATCTTAACATAGACTTTTCACAAGGCCATTTGTCTAATGTAAGACAGATAATATCACAGATTGTATACCAGAAAAAAAAAATCAGCTGATATCCATAGTCTCAATATTGATTATAAGTATAACTTATATAAAAGATCTGAGTCTTCTTGCCTCCAGGCAATAACTGTCTACAATGCTACCTATATACTCCATAACTCTATCTAAAATGCCTCCTAGCTGACCTGTTGCTTCAACTTGCATTTTTTTAAAATTATTAGTGACTTGGAGAGTCTTTTAATAAAGCATCTGATAGCTTGAATCTCTTCAAAATACTTCTCTTTGGGAAAATTCTCTCTTTAACTTATTTAAAACTTAAATGCAAAATAGAAAAAAAAAGAATTGCCAGGTACACAGCAGAACATAGGGAAAAAATCCAAAATATGAATTAATAAACTTCCATTTCAAGAAAGCCTGTATAATAAATATTACACCTTGTATTCAAAGCTGTCCATCTTTTTGCTTTCTTGTAGGTTTTCTTTTGTTCTCTGCAGAGTTCTTTTTTTACTTTTTTTCTCCCCCCTTATCCTTCACCTCTCCCAAGGAGGTTAAATTAAGTGTGGATATATTTGTATATACAGATATACATTGATGCATGCATGTACACACAGATGCGTATATGTATATGCACATACATACACAAGCATGCTCAAAATATACATAGGTATCTATAATCATACTCATATATATACATATACATTCATATATATCAAAATAAGACTATACTAAACTTAGCACTCCTCTGTTTCTCTGAAGGTAGATAACATCATTCATGAATCCAAATCTCTCCATATTTTTCTAAATCCAACAACTCATCATTTCCTACATCATAGCAAAATTCCAACCTTATACTACCTAATTATTTTAATCTAAAACAATTTTGGTAATATTGCTGACAGTGTAGTTTCCCTATTTTTCTCTTTTGATTAAATCTATTTTAACTTTTTAAAAAATCCTTTTTTTTTCCCTAACAAATTCCACTCTTAATCATTATTATGTTCATGTCCTATCCCTGATGACTCCTCTCCTTTATTTCTACCAATATATAGCCTTGATATTACTATTGCTATTATACCCCTCCAAGAATCCCTCTTTACTCTCATCTCCATTCTTTCCTTCCCTCATTATCCCTTTCACATTAATCAACTCATCCTTCTATACCCACCCCTTTATCCTATGCTCTCCTCTTTCTTTATAAATTTAGAAGGCTTTGATACCCTTCAAGATATATATATATATATATATGGTATATATATATACATATATATATATATAGTTCCTTTAATCCATTCCCAATGTGAGTGGGATTCCATAACTATCAGCCTTCCTCTCCCATCTAATTCCTGTGTCAGTTCTTGCTCTTGTACCTCACTCCTATAACATCATTACTCTTTTTACCTTTTATTGCAGTTTTGCTTTTTTAGGATCACATCATTCTCAACTCTACCCCAATCTTTCCTTCAAACTACACAATTGCTAATGAGAATCTTAAACATAATGGTTTACTTTTCCACATATAAAAATATAGACAGTTTGTCATTATTGAGTTTCTTAAAATTAGTCTTTTCCCTTCTTGATCTGTTCTCCAGGTGTTGTGTTTTGTTTTTTCCTTGTGAAATGTCTCACATTCCCTTCTATTTTTTTTATTCTTTGTATTTTGTTTTATTTCTTGCTCTTTTATAATTTTACTGGCTTTCCCTTGCCAAATTCTAGCTTTCAAGGAGTTATATTCTTCCTTAAGATTCTGGATCTCATTTTCTAGTTAGCTGACTTTCTTTTCAAAATCTTGTTTTTCTTAGATTAATCTTTTTTTTTTCTCAATCTCTCTCATTTGATTTTTAAAGTCTTTTTTTTGTTTGTTTTTTTTAGTTCTATGAATTTTTTTTTGGCTAGGTGACCATTTAATGTTATTCATTGGGATAGGAGAGGCTTTTTCTTCTTCAATATCTTCCTCTGAAGATAAATTCCAGTTTTCCCTATTCCCAGTAACTTTCTGTGGTTCACTTCTTCCATTGCCTGCTTTTTGTTGTTGTTGTTGCAGCAAATTGTAGGTATAATCACCTTTAGTCCTGGGGTATGTAGGGGGGGGTGTGGGGGTGCCTCGGACTTCAGGTCTTCTTTCAGGTCTCCCCTCTGGCCAGGAACTGAAAACAAAAACTCCACCCTTCCTTAAGTGCCTACTGACAGCAGTGGCATTGCTCCAAGGCTTCTGGGATCACTGGGTTTGTGCGCTTTGTTCTCACCCAGGTCTCAGCAGTACAGCTGGGCCTGACATTCCTTATTAACAGAGGTTCCCTAGATAATCACCACACTATCTGGGAGGTAGAAATTCCTGTGGCTGGAGAAGAGGCTATCTCCCAACTCAGCTAAACCCAGGACTCAATGCTTACTTTTCAGAAGTACTAGCCTGGAGGTATTTATACTTGGGGTGTAAAGGAGGGAAACCTCCATCCTGAGCTTGGAATTTTCTGACCTACTCTGCCATCTTCTCAGAATCCTCTGAAGGTTCTCTTTCTTATAGATTTGGATGAGTTCCCCATCTAAGAAGAGACTTCTATCAGTTCCCCATTTACTTGTTTCTCTTCTAGTTTTAACTACGCTGTTTTGCTTGTGCAAAAATAGGGGTGAAGGACTACCTATAATAGTGTTGGTATGGAGTAGAGGACATTGTAGGGGGAGGGTAAAAGATCTGGCTTTTAAATCTAATGGATTGATGATAATTTTATTTGTGACTGGAATGGTCTGTCCAGTATGAGCACCTCTAGCACAGTCTCATCCTTTCTGTACTCCATTGGCATTTGCCTCAAGGATTTATTTTAGAGCTAGAGAATATATAAATTTTATTTCTGTGTATATAGGCTCTTTTATTTTAGGGGCACTTATTTTTGCCTTAGGAGATTGTATATATAAATTGCAGGATGTCTTATATGGTGAAAAAACAATAAATCACTTTTATTTCAATGTAATGGATTTCTTCTGTAGTACTATATATTTTATTTTATACATTTAAAAAGATTCTGAGGATTCTAACTGATCAGACTGCCAAAGAGGTCCAGCTAAAAGGTTAAGAATCTCTATAATCTAAAATTCCCAGTGTCAAACTCTGGGAAGCCCATAATTTTAGCTTTTCTAAGTGAACATACAATCTGCTGGAATCATTTCTCTTTGACTTTGATATCACTGATTTAAAAGGTTCACTAGTTATGAATTTCTACCCACCTCCACCAATAATTAAACCAGCCAAGGATTTCTCAGTCACACTTGATAATGAGTGTGGCAAAAAATCTGACTAAAAAGTAAAAAAATATGAAGAAATTTTAGCCACTTTTAACTTGGGAGTGAAGTTGGGTTAGGGAAAGACCTTTGTTTTTTTCCTACCTAATAGAGCTGGAAATAGGTTGGGATTAAGTGCTAGAGAAATTATAGAGAGAGAAATGACAGGACTTGGTACTGAAAAGATATATAGGATAAGAGAAAACAGAATCAAAAACTATTAGGAGACTGGGAGAGAGTACTGAACTTAGAGAGAGGAACAGATTTAGGAGAAAAGAGGAATTCACTTTTAGGCTTTCTTTTCTCACTCTTCTATTTGGACAAACTGATCTTTTCTTTGTTCCTTTCATACAACTTTCCATCTCTTAGCTTCTTATGTTTTTTGCTCTTGCTACCTTCATGCCCCACTTTCCTATATCCTGCAGAATCAATGTCTTCCTAAAAAAACAAAACAAAACAAAAAAAAAACCCTCAAGCATCACTTTTCAGCTCTTGGCCAGAAAGAACTGAAAGAAGACCTGAGGCCAGAGGCACCCTCACACCCCACACTAGAGGTGACTACACCAACAATTTGCTACAAACAAACAAACAAAAATAAATAAATAAATAAATAAATAAAGAGCAGGCAATGGAAAAAGAACTGAACCATAGAAAGATAATATGGGAATAGGGAAGGCAGGGGTTCATCTCAGAGGAAGATCCTGAAGAAGAAATCATCCTTCCAACAATTTCTGGTGCCCTGCTTCTTATACTACCTTATATCTACTTTTTAAAAATTTCTACTTATTTTCTTTGTATTAATTCTGTTCACACTTTGTTGTTGTTGAATTATGTTCAACTGCATTTGGAGTTTTCTTGACAGAAATACTGGAATGGTTTGCCATTTCCTTCTCCAGTTCATTTTACAGTTGAGAAAACTGAAGATTAAATGACATGCTCAAGATGTCTGAGGTCAGATTTATGCACAGAAAAAAAGTTTTCCTAACTGCAGGATCGATATTCTATCCACTATAGCTTTAGTTATCTGTACATATATATATATATATATATATACATATATATATATATATGTATATGTGTGTGTGTGTATGTGTGTATATACATATACACACACATATATCTTTGTATATCCCCCTTTGTGAGTCGAGAATATTTCATTTATTGTATTTGAATCCCCAGGGCCTAGAAAATGTTTTTAATGAATGATTAATTGGTTGTCAGGCAGCGTGAAATCCCATGTATAGAAGCAGGCAATTGGAAATAAAATATTAGAGTTTGGGGGAGGTTAAAGTAGCAGATTTAGATTTTGAATTCATCTACACAGAGGCAATAACTAAAGTCATGGATGAGCAAGAGAGAGAAAGCCAAGTAAGATATGGAGTTCATAAACTACCTGGATATTCTCGAGTAAATAATCTGCAAAACGGCAGGGAGGACGGGAGAATGCACTCCAAAGTCTCATTTAAGTCTCAAAAACTTATCCTATGATACAATGACAAGTCTAGCTAACTCATCATTCATTAGTACACATTCTTTATATAGAATTGTATCTTGGCACTTTCCTTAATGTGACTTTGGGGATGGTTATTCAAATTCCAAGGAATTCAGTTTTCCTCTGTAGTAAAACGAGTATAGTACTGTGGAATTATTAGATTAGAAGAATCAGCTTTGGTCAGCTCTGCTAAAAAAGCATGCTGTTGCGGGCTTTGTTTAAAAAGAAAAGTATTAGTGTTTCACGCTTTAAAAAAAAAAATTGACGTGAAATTTTGGAAAATTTCGGGGCAGCCAGAATTGCTACCCAAAGCGGGGGTGTGGCCTGAAAGGGACGGGGGCGGGGTTGGGGTGGAGCGAAGAATGGGCGCCAACCAAGCCCTTCGCTCTCCATCCACCGCGGTGGGAAAGGAGGAAAAGGAACTGGATTGGGGGAACTACTTCCTGCCTACTGCCGGAAGTGCTCTCTGATACTGTTTCTCTTAAGAGGGGAAAATGGCGCTTGAAGTTCGGGGGATGGAAGACGGAGAGCTCTCCGACTCGGATTCTGACATGACGGACACGGTAACGAATAACGCCAAGCCCTTGCAGCCCCCGCAGCTGGTGAGGAATGAGAGGGAGGGGGTACGTCACTTTGTTACCTCCGCCTCTCTCCCAGGCTCGGGGGAGAGGAGAACCGGGCCCTGCAGAATCTGCGCGCCAGTCAATCAACTAGCGTTTATTCTGCACGTTCTAGGAGACAAGCAGCGTTTTGTGTAATGACTAGAGCCTTTAAGTGGGGAAGATATTATTTCAAGTCCTAATATACTGGCTCGGTGAAAATTCATTTAACTTCCTAGTACTATAGGCAACTGTTAGACTAATGTTTTCAGGAAAGATACCAAACTGCGTTTTTACAGTGACTCCCCTTGTTTGAGTACCTACATTGTTGAAATAAGATTCACTGCTGCGTAGATCTGTAAAGTAGATCCACTCCTTAGGCTTTAAGAAGTATGTTTCAGGATTGATTTTTTTTACACCACACATTTTAGCTCTTAATTTGTACTGTTTGAAGTCTTAATAACGAAATAATTTAAGGTACTTGAGAGTGGGGAGATATTTCTGCAACTCAAATGACCTGAGTGAAGAAATTCCGTATGCTTGCTTTTGCTTATTAAATACTTTGTGTTTTTTTATTGGATCGCTTGCTGTCTAGGGGAGGAGGGTGGGGGGAAGGGAGGGAGAAAAATTTGGAACACAAGGTTTGCAGGGGTGATGTTGAAAACTTAACTTTGCATGCATTTAGAAATTGAAAGCTGTTATTTAAAACAATTTGTGTTAAACACAAAATCCAGTTTATATCACTTATCAGATATTTTATCAACGGGAATCTAGATGACTTACAAAATGGCAAAGTTTTAATGTGGGTTTGGTTTTGGTTTGGTTTTTTTAAGGCTAATACAAGAGGGTCAGGCACTTTAAGCTTAATCAGTGATTTTTTTTTTTAAGCTGATAACCTCTCACGGATGCCATAACATTATGTTATTTAAATATTAAATAGCTAGAACGCTGCCCACTAAGTATTTTACTTCTAATATGGAAATAGCCACAGAATAGCCTAAAAAAGAACTTTTAAACACAAAAGAGAAAGATTTCAAAGGATAGGTTAGTTCAAATGTCCATTGTTTAACCTTTCATTTTTAAATACACCAGTAGCAATTTTTAAAAATCTATACCAAGAATTCTTGTTAGAGCTAAAAAGTCCATGTTATAATTCTGTGCTGTGGTGGTTTTTCTTAGGGAGGAAACATGTTGCTTTGGCAATATTGTTTTATATTTGGGTTTTTTTTTTCCTAACATTTTATGAAGTTGATTGTGTTTTATTTATTAACAGAAAGTACCAGATGGCAATATTTCATTCAGGCCTTTCCAGAGCAGCATTGCAGTCTCTCCAGTATCACATTATCGAACTATTAAGAATGTAGAATCTAGTGAGGAAAGCTTTTCTGATTCAGACGATGACAACTGTCTTTGGAAACGAAAGAGACAGAAATGTTTTAATGCTCTTCCCAAACCAGAGCCATTTCAGTTTGTGCAGAACCATCAGAAACAGCATATTCTGGGAGGGAGGAAGATCAACAACATATGGGGTGCAGTTCTACAGGAACAGAGTCAAGATGCAGTGGCTAATGAACTTGGTATACTGGGAATGGAGGGCAACATTGACAGAAGCAGACAGTCAGAGACTTATAATTATTTGCTGGCTAAGAAGTTAATGAGGGAATCGCAAACTGGAAAACTAGACAAAGAGTTAGATGAATATATGAATGATGATAAAAAAGCTAGTCCAAAAGAAGAAGAAAATGGACAAGGTCATATGAAACGGAAACGACCTATCAAAGACAGACTAGGGAACAGAGTAGAAATGAATTATAAAGGTCGATATGAGATTACAGAAGAGGATACTGAAGAAAAAGTAGCAGATGAAATTTCTTTCAGGTAAGTCCTTAACTTGCTATCTACTCCTTCATGTTAGTCTGATTAGTCATCCCATCCCTAAATTTTCTCTTTAGCAAAATGTGCCTAATAGAAGCATATGTAATTGTTCAATCATGCCAGACTCTTTATGACCCTATTTGGGATTTTTTTGGCAAAAGATACAAAAGTGGTTTGCCATTTCCTTCTCTAACTTTACAGATGTAGAAACTAAAGCAAATAGTTGTAAGACTTGCCCAGGTTCACATAGATAGTAAGTAGCAAAAGTCCAATTTAAACTCTAGTCTGCCAGACTTCAGGGTTAGTATTTTGTCCTTTGTACCATCTAGCTTTTCAAGTGTGTGTATAATTACCTTTTTGGTCTTGGATTTTAAATGATTTTACATTAAATAAGTGAATTCTAATTGTATTTCCTTTTAGAAACATGATTGTGGGTTACTATTTTTTAAAACTTGATGTTAAGGGAAGGCATAACAGGAACTTGAATACATAGATTTGAACAAGATCCTGCGGAACAATTTGTCAGAATTTTTATGAATTCAGTAAATTTGATTATGTATTTGCTGATCTAATGTACAATAAAAGGTTAGCAATAGTAATTGGTTTTAAGTTTTTCTCTTGCACCCTAAGACCCCTTCTCTTTTCCTTCTGTACTATCTTACTTGCTTATCTCATCACTCCTTCAGTTCAGTTTTCATCTCTTTGTAGAGCATATATATAGTTCCTAGTCTTTCTTTCATACAAGTCTCATTAAACCAGATGCCTTTTGGACATCCTGAACTGGATATCCTGTAGGCAGCTCAAACTTAACATGTCCAAAATGGAATTTTTCTCTCAAACACCTTTCCTTATTACTTTTTAATTTCTTTTAATTTCCTTATTGTTGATGATGCCACCATCCTCTTCACTCAGCTGAGAAGCTTCAGTGTCATCCTTAACTTGCCCACATTCACATAGCCATTCTGTTTGCTATATCTTGTCATTTCTACCTTTACCACATCTCTAGTGTACATGCCCTACTTACAGCTATCCTCTTTCATACCCTGCTCACACAGCTATATTATCTTTTGCCTGAACTAATTCAATAGCTTTCTAAGTCTGCTCAACTGCCAAAGTGATTTTCCTAAAGTATAAATTTGTCCATAGGACCTTGATAGTTATTAGTTATTATGTTACTTCCAGAATCTAATCTGTCTAATAAAATTCTTCACAATCCACTTTCTACTCTATCATTATTATTCTTCTTTCCATGCAATTGTCATGTTAGTTTACATGCTGCTCCTCACACTGGACATCTCTCTGGGCTTTTGTATTTGTCCATCATGTCCAAAATTCTCTCTTTTTTCATCTCTTTCTCCTACTTTTCCTGGCTTCATGACTCAGTTTATATGCTTTTTTCTACAAAAAAACATTTCTTCTTAGTGTCCCTTGCCCCCTATTAGATTTAGCCCACCATGTTACAAGATTCATTCTCTCATTATTAACCACCCATCAGATACAACCCCCAAGAATATTTAAGCATTTAGTATGGCCTCCAAGGTTAGTCTTTGACTTCTGAAAAGACCACTAACCTCATTTTATTTGTTAGTCATGATTGATTAATAATTAACCAGAAATTGTTATATTTCTTTTTTTTATTAAAGCTTTTTATTTTCAGAATATATCCATGGAAACTCTTATATTTTCATTTGTCATAATTGTAATTTTGATGGAGGGAGAAAAAAAGTTTTGTACCTATATTATATATCTAAAACTTTTTTCTCCGTCAAAATTAGAATTTTTGCTCTATAGTAATGCTTTTCTTCTATTCAAGAAATCATTTGTCAGTTTTCAGTGGTAGTACTAGATTAAAAAAAACAAACTAGAATATTGGGAAGAAATTGATAAACATAAAATTTTAGAAATAAAGATCATGTTATAGTTTCATCATTTTATAGCTACCCCAAGAGGCTTTGTTATTGAAATTTTAGAAATATTTCAGTTTCTTTCCACATTTTGTTTGAAAATAAGCTAATATTTGTGTTTATTTTTAAATACTTTTAAGATAATATGCAAGATGATTCTAGAAAACTGCTGATGAAGAATGCTACCCACCTCCCTGACATAGGTGATGGACTAAAATGCAGAGTGAAACATGCTATTGGACATGGCCGATACAAGAATGTGTTTTGTTTGACTGTTATTTGTTACACGTTATTTTTTCTTTTTTTCTAGTGTTAAGGGGGTCTTGTGGGAGAGAGAAAAAATAAATGCTTGATGATTGAATTTTTTTTATTTAAAAGATATTATGCAAGATGATTTTAACTCATATAGGAAATTATTTTTCAACCATTATAAACAAATAGGCTAATATTACTTTATTTGCTCCTTTTGTAGGCTTCAGGAACCAAAGAAAGATCTGATAACCCGAGTAGTAAAAATAATTGGGAACAAAAAAGCAATTGAACTTCTGATGGAAACTGCAGAAGTTGAACAAAATGGTGGACTTTTAATAATGGTAAGATAAACAGTTTGCTCTGTCTTTGTATTGCTTAGGCAAGCTTTGCTTCCAATTATTTATGTACCATTGATTTGGAATTCATTTTAGAATTAGTATTAGGTGACTAAGCATTGATCAACTTAGACAGAAATGTAAAATTAAAAACTTGTCAAAGTGTCAGATGTTACAGATTGGATTTATGGATTGAGAGTCCCACCTTTTTAGATGGGATTTTATGGATTGAGAAACAAGATCACAGTTTTGAGAAGGCAGTTTTCAGTTAAGTGATGAAGTAAGAATGGGTAAGAAGTAGAGACAATGAGGTATTGATTCTATTAGTTTGGTAATGAAAGAGAAGAAAAAAACTATTTCTACCTGAATTCAATAAGGTTTTTTTGTTATTGCTATCTTGTTTTGCTTTGATTTGGGGGTGGGGAGGGTGGGGTGTGGATGAGGAGAGTTTGGTTTGGTTTGTTACCTTGGGGTGGGGTGGTAATGGCTTTACAATAGCAAATTGATTTCTTAAAAATTTTCCTTTGATCAAGAGACCATTCTGGTCATTTGTTTGGCTTAAGATACTTTGAATTATATTCTGATTATGTTTATTTTTGTATGGGCTTTTTAGTCTTTAAAAAAAAAAGTTGTTATTTTTTCAGTTACTGGCTTTTATTCCAATTTTCAGGGATTTTTTTCCCCCTTACATAAGGTTTTATGCCTCTAATTAAAAAAAAAAAAAAGAATTTCTCTTTCCAAATTTTTCCTCCATAGCTCTCATTTCTTTTCCCATTTGGTGCTCTTATTTGTTTGGGGGTTTTTTGGGTTTTTTTGGCTGAGGCAATCGAAGTTAAGTGGCTTGCCCAGGGTCCCACAGCTAGGACGTAATGAGTGTCTATGGTCGGATTTGAACTCAGGACCTCCTGACTTCAGGGCTAGTGTTGTGTCCACTGTGCCACCTAACTTCCCCCTTACTTTGGTTTTTACATTGCAGCTGGACTCTGCACATTTCTCATGGGAATATATAGGTTTAACTTTTGTCCTCTTAGACCAAAGTGGAAGGGAAAAAAAGCTATTGCTTTCTTGGGATATTGAATGTTCTGTTATTCTAAAATCTTAAGGACAAGTCGGGCTAAGAATTGGAAAACTTTGCAAGTCAGACCAAATTGGATCACTGCCATTCTTCTCATCTACATGACTGACCTGAATCTGAGCAATTTCATTGGCCAGTCCCTGTTTGGAAGTTCTGGTAGTCAGATCCTGGACTCAGCTGGATGCTCTTCAGATTCAGAGCGATAAAACTATAAGTTGTCTTTTAGTCTGGGATTTCTGCCCTAATTGTTCCAATGCAGCCTTCAAACTGGGCTAGAGGCTGGAACTGAGACTGTTTCTGGTGTCAGCCACATATTTACTGCTTATTTCTAAACATGTTCCTTACAGTATATCACCCAATACCTGAAAACAATCCTTGCCCTAGAATGTCACCTTTGGGCACAGATGTTTTCTCCAGTATGCCCTGGATCAGTGACCTAGAACTAAGTATTAAATGAACAGGTTATCAGTCAGCACCTGTTCCATACTCTGTATAAGGTTATGATACCCTGAGATATCTCCTCTTTCAGTTTCTGTCTCAAGAATGTTCCATTTCTAACTTATATTTTATCTCTACTTTTTAATTAAAACTTCTATGTCCTTAAGCCAATCTGGGCTGGAAAAAATGACTGAGATTTTTTTTTCTTGGATTTCTGGATCAGTCCTTAAGTCTGTTGTGTGTGGATTTTTTTTTTTTTTTTTTTAAGATCTGGAGGATGTATGCTGTAGGAGCTAGCCTATACTTTCCTTTTTCCTTTTTTTCCCTCATTTACATGTAAAGCATCTTTTTGTTGTTGTACACATGTACATTCACTTTTTGCATATTTTCATGAGTTGTGTTGGGAGGAAAAAATCAGAACAAAAGTGAACAAAGCATGTGTTGATTTACAGTCGGTCCCCAATAGGTCTTTTTCTGGATTCGGATGGTGCTTTCTATCCAAAATTTATTGGGACTACCTTGGATCACTGAACTGCTGAAAAGAACCAATCCATCATAGTTGATCATCTAGACTATACTTCTATATATATTACTCCTGCTTTCATTTCTTTTCAATTTTTTTTCTACTATAACTCATTTGATTTATAAAATCTTTAATTTTTTTTCAAAACTTTTGCTTCATCTGTTGTAGGTATTTTAATTTGTCTTCATGATAAGTTTTTCTTTGAGGTTTGCTTGTAGGTGATTTTGAGTCTTAAGCATGCCTTATGCATCCCTGTCATCATTATTGCTATTTATGGTAGGGTTCGTTCTTGTTTATTTGTTTGTCATGCTCCTTTCCTGAGTTTGCATTTCACATTAAGACTAGATTCTGCAGACTTTTAAAGGGAATATTTGGCCTGGATTTGTGTGCTCTTGGTTCAGCCTTCTCTATGCAATTGGCTAGTCAATAAAAATATATTAAGTGCCTGCTTAGTGCCTAGCACTGGGGACACAAAGAAAGTTGAAAGACAGTCCTTGCTCTCAAGGAACTCAATCTGATTGGATGCAAAACATGAAAACAGTTCTACAAGCAAGCAATATGTAAGATAAATTGGAGATAAAAGAGAGTAAGCATCGAAATTAAGGGGAATTGGCCAAGTTTTCTATTGAAGGTGGGATTTTAGCAAAGACTTGAGGAAAACAGAAATGAGGAGGAAGCAAGGAGAAAGTTCTAGGCATGGAAGATAGCCAGCAAAAATGTTTGGACTTAGAAGAAGAGTGTCTTGTGTATAAAGGCCATTATTACTAGCTTGAGGAATAAGTGGTGAGTAATAAGATGTTAAAAGACTGGGAAATAAAAGAGTGGAGATAGGTTATAATGGGCTTTGAATGCCAGACAGGTTTTTATATTAGATCTTAGAAACAATGGGGAGTCACTGGAGTTTATTGAATGGGGATAGAGGGAGCAGTGATTTGACAGTCAGACCTATACTTAGGAAGATTACCTTGGCAACTGAGTAGAAGATAAGTCTTTGAGAGAAGAGATTTATGGCAGGTAAGCCAATCAGCAGACAATCCAGCCATGAGGGAATGAGGGCCTGCACTAGGGTAGTGGTCGTGTCTGAGAAAAGATTAGATATGAAAGATGTTACAAAGCTAAAAATCAATGGGCCTTGGCAACAGATTGGTTATGGAAAGTGAAAGAGGAATCAAGAATAACACCTACATTGTTTCCCTGGTTGACTGGGAAGCTGGTGGTATGTTCAAAAGTGGTAGAGAAGTTAAGAAGATATTAAGACTCTTAATAGAAAAGTTAGAAATAATTCTATGGGAGCTGATGAAATAACAGGGTGAAATATTATAGAAGCAATAGAGAAAAAAAACAACCCCATGGTTAGAGGCCATGATGTGAATCATGATCTGATAAGGGAGATTGAAGAGGATTGTTATACAGATAGGAGGTAAACCAGGAGAGAGAAATGTTCCAAAAACGTAGAGAAAAAGTATCAGAGAAAAGGTAATTGACAGTATCTGAGGTTGTAGGAGGTCAAGAAAATTGAGAATTGAGAAAAACTGCCATTGGATTGGCAGTTAAGTTGCCAGAATGCTAGTCTCCTACTTTCCCTGATTTCCTTTAGATTTTAGCTCAACTGCTAAAAGAAACTTTTCCCCACTCCTCTTTAATCTTAGTATCTTTTCTCTATAACTACTATGAATTTATCTTTATATATCTAGTTTGTATGTGGTTTGTTGGTTATCTTCTTTGTTAGACTTTGAGCTCTTTGTGAGCAGGGACAGTAGTCTTTTACCTTTCTTTGTATTACCAAGCTTTTTGCACAGTTCCTGGCACATGGTGGATACTTAATAAATATTAGTTGGCTGACCCCTAGGAACTTATAATCAAATTAAGTGAAGAAATAATTAGGGAAATAGTTTTAGCAGCAGGGGAAAGGAATAAGCATCCATATAGTAACCTGTGACAGGCACTGTGTGATAAGCATTTAATATCTCATTACCCCACCTGGTAGATGATATTGTTATTCCTATTTTACAGCTAAGGAAACAGATTAAGGTGTCTATGGTCACACACCCAGGAATATCTAAAACCAGATCTCAACTTGGGTCTTCCTGACTCAGTGCCGTATCCACTGGACTGGACTGCCATATCCAAACTTTATGGTTTTTCATATTTCTTTTTGTAGAATGGTAGCAGAAGAAGAACACCAGGTGGAGTTTATCTGAATCTTCTGAAAAACACACCAAGCATCACTGAGGAACAAATTAAGGTAAAGATTATAGTTTACTATATGAATTTTAAGTCTCTCCACTGTTTGCTTGACCCTTCCTATCCACACTTCAAATCTGTTCTTTCCTGCCTTGTTCCAGTTTTTCCTCTACTGCTTTTGGAAAAAGTGTCTTCCAGTCTAGCAGTCTTCTAAAGTGTAGCTCACATCTGACTATAGCTTTCTTCAATATTTTATCTTATCCTGAACTATCCTGAATTATCTTGCAAATTATCTTTGTAGTTTAATATTGAATTGTTTTCTTGTTTCTTCAGTGCTAGCTAGTTTTGTTTCTGCAAATCGATCTTTGATGTTAGGGGATCTTGTTCCTTTTTTCATATACTTCCAAAGCAGCTATGATGTTGAACATATATTAGGCAAATATTTGCTATAAGGATGATTTATGATTTTTAAAAAAAAGGCTATTTTGTTTGTTTTTTGTTTTGTTTTGTTTTTTTAGACCTGACAGGATGGTGTAGTAGAAAAAAATTTATTTTTAAATTTTCTTTGTTTCTGAATCAGAGTAGTATTGTTGTGAGTGACTTGAGAATGTAGATTTTTGTTTATTACACCGGATTGTTTGAAGTAATTGTTAAGCTCTCTCAAATCTATGCTGAACTCTCAATATTTCCCATTTTTCTGTTCAACTCCTCTTAACTTATATATTTTGAGGCACATTGTAAGAATTTTGAAATTGAAAAGTCTTCAGAGGTCATTGGATGATCTAACCTTTCTTTGAATAATAATTCCTTGATAGTTGGCTTTGCTTGAAAGACTTTCGTTTTTGTTTGTTTTTTTTTTTTACATTGAACCAAAATTTGTCCCCATGCATTTTTCTTACACATGGTTCCTAATCTTCTCTGTAGACTAAACATCCCCAGTTTCTGTAGCTGATCTTTACATAGCATGGTCCCCTACCATCCTCATCACTCTCCTCTGAATACTTAATGATCTTCTTATAATGTGGCCCCAAAACTGTCCATTCACCAAGTATAATCTGACCAGGCTAGGATACAGTGGAACTGTTGCCTCCCTCATTGTAAAAAAAAGTTTCATCCTGGGGCAGCTAGGTGGTGCAGTGGATAGAGCATCAGCCCTGAAGTCAGGAGGACCTGAGTTCAAATTTGGCCTCAGACACTTAATACTTCCTAGCTTGTGGCCCTGGGCAAGTCACTTAACTCCAATTACCTCAGCAAAAAAAAAAAAAAAAAAATCATCCTTAATGAAACCTCAGATCATATTTTATCTTTGTTTAGCTGCCATGTCACATTGTTGACTTATTGAATGTGTGAAGCTCACTGAACTCCCAATCTTTTGTGTAAATTCTTGTCTATCTGTGTCTCCCCCATTTTATACTGTTTATTTCTGTAATTTTTTTTTTTTTTTTTTTTTTTTGGACATTGATGCAGGGAGCTCTAAAGTAAGATAGTTCCACTAATACACTGGTTTATGATCTCAAGAAATTGACTGGAACATTGGTTAGGTGACTTACTTAGAGACACAGCTATCATTGCCTTTTTTTTTTTAAGACCTACATATAAGATTTCACATTTATACATTTTAAATTTTAGCTTTTAATTGATCTATAATTTTAATAATTTTTGTATCCTTAATTTGTCAATTTAAGGATTCCATCATCATCCATATTTTTACACATCTCAAATCTTACAGTATATTTCTCATTTTTCATGTCTTCAGCGATCACTCACAGTAGCTCTCACATCCAGTTCTTTTAAGTACCCTAAATTAGTTCTGGGCTTGGTGCCTTAAAATAATCGGGCTCAGCTTGGTGCTCTCTTTCTGTCTTCCTCATGGATTTCAACTGGAAGATAAGCTTTCCAGTTCTAAAAATAGTCTCTCTGAATGAGGGATGAGGGGGAAGGGAAAGCACATTAAGAGTAATGATGCTCTCAGTTGTTGTGATCTTATTCTTACCTTTAGCATAGCTTAAAAGATTTTAATGAATATTTTTGTTTCTTTTATCACCCCTTTCAATTCATTCTGTTTTTAATGTTTTTGTAATAACATTTGTAAAAAAAAAAATTTTTTTTTTACAATGGAGTGTACGTATACACATACATATCTACATCTCCCCCACATTTATATAAGTATATCCTCATGATTTTCCATAGCACTGAAATTTTTCCCTGTAGTAAGTTTTGATATTATTGATCATTGCCAAAGATTTCATCCAAGATATAATTGAAACAAAATTTCAGAATGACAATGTTATGTGTCTATTGTATGTTAGAATTTCTAAATAATCAAACCTGTAGATTGCCCTTAGACTTTCATTTCAGGTGATTGACAATATTTGTAAGAAGCTCTTTTTCTTTAAGATAAGTTGTCTTTAAAATTTAAATCAATGTGCTTCCCCTTTTATTTTTCTAGTTAGAAATTTATTGCTACCAAAGAAATAATATATTTTAATAAATTCATGTGTCTTTTTCAAAGGAAATTTTCTTTGTTGAAAACCAAAAGGAATATGAAAATAAAAAAGCTGCTAAGAAAAGGAGAATACAGGTCTTGGGGAAAAAGATGAAGCAGGCTATTAAAGGTCTTAATCTTCAAGAATATGATGATGCATCTCGAGAAACTTTTGCAAGCGACACAAATGAGGCATTGGCTTCTCTGGATGATTCCCAGGAAGGACAAGGAGAAAGAAAGTTAGATTCAGAGGAAACCTTTGAGATTGATCACTCTCTCGATTTGGAAATCTTTTAATAACGTCTTGAATATCTAGGAGATTAAGTTTTCTAAAAAAAACTTTGAAATTAATCTTTTTATTACACTTTGACTACTTCATTTGTTTGCCTTTGCACATATTACCTGATAAAAAAGAATTTGTTTCTGTTTTGAATTCTGTATGTGAGACATGAACATAATAGAAATGTTATCTGTTGTTTTTAAGAAACCTGTCTTGTCTGGCTAAATAAAAAGCTTAAGTGTGTTGAACTCATTTCTTTTATCAGTCTATTTGCATGGGATAAACTGTAGACAAAAACACAGAAAACTTGAGTATGACTAGTAATTTAATAGAATATCTTTAATTTTCTCTTTTAAAAATTCAATAAGCTATTTTTAGAACTTCTTTAAACATTCCAACATCTCTCCTAACTTAATGGTTCTCACTTTTTTGTTTTATTTCACCAAACTGGTTGGGTGAAAAGCAAGTCCAATCTTTCAGTAAAGTTTTGGTTTACCTTGTTACTTACTTCATTAGTCACTTCCATTAAACGGTCAAATAGTAACCACTAAGTTGAATCCATACCTGTAGGACACATTCAGAAAACTTTTAAATCTGAATTTCAACTTATGTTAATCAACATTAACAAAGTATTAGATATCATTTCTTCATAAAGGTTCCAAATAAACTCCTAAAACAATGAAGAGAACAAAGTTAGGAAACTGGAATTGTGATATTTACTTATAAATCACACTTACGAATATAAAAACTATAAAAATGTGCAAAAGATAATGATATACAATTCTTCATTTCTTGAAATATTTTAGTGTTTTAAAGTTGGAGCTAAATGGGAATAGGATCTCACAAATTCCTTTTGATTTGTAAAGATAAAAATAAAATTCCTGGTAGTTTTTCTGAGTTTCAAATGATTTTGTACATTTTTTAAAAATTATTTTATTAACTTGACTGTCATCCATTGACATGACAACATGATTTGTTGTTCCACTGCCCCTTCAAGCTAAGAGTGGGATTGACAATGAGAATGCTATTCAGATTGTAAAATCTTGCATTTATTCTTAGAACTTGCTCTTGAAAGATGGTGCTACTTTTAATAATAAAAGAGGTATACCAAATCATGGACTAAGTTCCTTTAAATTCTTGTATTTGTTTCCTTGCAAAGAAAACCAATCCACCCTAATTTTTAATAAGGTGTGTGAAGGGAGGATCCTGGGAAGATGGCAGAGTAGATTGGTAAATTTCAATCTTTCCTGATTTTCCCCACGAATACAACAAATTTGTACCTCAGGGCAAACAGACTCCTGAAAAATCAAGACTTGTGGTAGAACAGGAGTCTTCCAACTACAATCCCGAGAACATCAGAAGACCAGCTGGAATTAATAAGTCTGAAGCGCAAGCACTTCTGGCTTAGCTCTGCAGAAACACCAAGTGGGGAGCCCTGGGGTTAGCTGGGTGTAATTGGAACCACAGAGACTTTGACCACCAGCACTACTTGTGGAATTTGGATTTGAGTCTGGGAAGATTGAGGGAACCTTGGCTGATTAGGAATACCAGGCCCAGCTGTGCTGCAGGGACGTGGCCCTGGAGGAAAAGGAACCAGTATACCTGTGAGTGCAGAGTGAGGTAGGGATGCTTCGGGCTATGGGCACTTGCTGGAAGGTTTCGGTTTGGGGTTCCTGATCTGAGGGGAGAGCTGAAGTGAAGCCAAAGACACCAACCTCTCCAGCCCAGGATTCAAAGCACTTATATTAATACCTCTTTAAAAAAAAAAATCAAACCAACAAAGAAATCCACCATAGAAACATACTATGGGAACAGAGAAGACCAGGCTTCATCTTCAGAGGAGGACAATGAAATAAAAAATACCTACCCCAAAGAGTAATGTGAAATGGCTCTCTGCCCAGAATTGGTAGAACTCAAAAAAAGAATTTAAATCAAATAAGAGACATTGAAGAAAAACTAATTTTAAAAAATCCAAGAAAATTATGAAAAAAAAAAGTTAACTTTTAGTTATCTCTTAGAAAAAGAGATACAAAATCTCAAAGATGAAAATAGCTTTCAAAATTATAATTGGACAAGGAGAAGCCAATGAAGCTATGAGAGACCAAGAAATAACAAAACAGATTATAAAAAATGAAAAAATAGAACAGAATGTGAAACATAAGAAAAACAACAGATCTGGAGAACAGATCAAGAAGAGAAAATGTAAGAATAATTGCATTGCCTGAAAAAGGACACTGACAATAATGTAAGAAAAATCCAAGAAAATTGTCAAGTGTAGGAACACAAGAGGAAAGTAGAAATAGAAAAAACCCACTAATCATCACCTCAGAGAGATACTTTGTGGAAAACATAGAAACATTAGTACTATAATTGAAACCCCCAGATCAAAGAGAACATTTTGCAAATAAGGGGAAAAAAATTCAGATGTTCTGGAGCTACAGTTATTAGAATTATACAAGACTTATCAGCAGCTGCAATAAAAGACTGCCAATCCATTACATTTCTGGGAGTTCTCAGGGATATTAGACCTTCCTATCCTTTGCTCTTAAATAAGTTTTTCTTCTGTTTCAGGGAGGAAACAAAAACAGTTGTTAAAATTCAGATAGAACATAATCTATTACAAAAATGGATACAAATCTCATAATTTATTAAGTTTATAATTTAAACATACACACACACAGCACAACATAATTTTAAAAGTTATTTTAAAACTGACCAGTATGTAACTTTAGTTTGTAAGATTTCTAGATTCTAATCAGATGTTTCCATCAAACCCAATTACTTTTTGGTTTCCCAATTTACAGAAAATTTTTTTTGTGAGCCAGGAAAGAGTTAAGTGCCAATTTTATTCCAAAGTGTAAGCTTTTTCCTTCACATTGAAACTTTCATTGACATAAATCTCAATCCTGCCCTTGATAATTATGCAAATGCAGGTTGTTTATTTCTAGAGCTTTAAAGTGAAACTTTTTTTGTTTTCAAAAGTTTCCACTGTCATATCCTCTGTTCACAGTCACTGCAAAAAGATTTTGACTTTCTACCAATGCTCTTCTCATTCTTATATACTTAAAATAGCTTACTTTTACTTCTATATATGTATGCCTCTAGTGGACTCTGATTAAAGCCCCTTTAAAATTGCATGTCTTATTTCTTTCCTATTCTGATTTAATACTTCTCTTATTTTCTACTTTTTTTTACTTATCTTCTTCACCTTTCTCCCTCTCCTCCTCTTTCTCTCTCTTCCTTTCTCCCTCTTTCTCCCTCTCTCCCTCTTTCTCTGTTTCTCTGCCTTTTTTTGTATCTCTGTCTGTCTGTCTGTGTATGTGTCTCTCTTCTGCTCTTCCTCTTTTTCACTTTTTTTCACTTTTTCCCCACCCCATCCACCCACCCCACTGAGTCTGCTGCAGTCAGAGAAGGAGAGGAGAGAAAGACACTTTTTCATCTTTTACCCACTACCCTTGTCTTCCTTTGGGAGCCCAAGTTTGGGGATCCCATTCTTCTCTCACAATCACATGCCTTATCACCTTCTTGTCTACATGCTTTACTCCCTTCATCCAGACTAATCAAAAAGCCAGAATTTTTCCTTCTTATCTGTCTTGTTTATCAAGTCCACAATTACTAGAGCTATAATTTTCTGTATGTCTCATTCCAACTGCATCAGCTCTGTTCTCCTTTGGTTTTTTTCTGTCTAAATCAAAATACTTTCTGGCTTCCCTTACCACCATAAGAAACAACCCTTTTCCCTCTGGACTTCAACCTGACAGAACATATTTCCACCAGAAAATACTCAAGACCTTTTAACATTTTCAAGGTATACTCATAGTCATGTGGTGACCTACATATGTCCAACACATGGATACATCATGCAACACGAAGGTGCTGGGCCACCCAGGAATTTCACCCTGGAATGTCCCAACTCCCCTTGACGTTTTTTCAGTATTCTACTGACTACTCCAATTGACAAGTCCAGAATTTCCTAAACAGAAAATGTAGTTTGTTAACATAGAAAGAAACTGGGAGCTCCAATATCATAATATAATAATCATCTGAGTTACTAACATAGGGGCTATCTGGAGTAGTGGTCCAACAGTTCAGTGATTCCTGTCAAAACTCCCAAAAAGCTTCATGATAATTACAGAAGTAAGACAAAAGGAGGAGAAAATTACATAGGTATATAAAGAAATATGCCTTTTTCTCAGTGATACATGGCACCTATACAAAAATTGAACATGCCAGTTAAAAATTGGCATTAAAAATCTCACGGGCAAGAGTAGAAAGGTAGATATATTAAATGCATTCTTTTTAGATAATGATACAATAAAATTTACATGTAATAAAAGGCCATGGAAAGATAGAATAAAAATTAATTGGAAACTAAATCTAATCCTAAAGAATGAGTGGGTCAGACAACAAATCACAGGAACAATCAATAGTTTCATCAAAGAATATGACATTGAAACGATATAATAAAATTTATGGGATTCAACCAAAGCAGTACTTAGGGAAAAGTTTATATCTCTAAATGCTTACATGAATAAAATAAAGAATGAGCAGATCAATGAATTGGGCATGCAATTTTAAAAGCTAGAAATAGAACAAATTAAAAAACCTCAAATGCAAATTAGAAATTCTGAAAATCAAAGGAAAGATTAATAAAATTGAAAAAAAGGAAACTTGAATAAATAAACTTAAGAGCTGGTTTTATGAGAAAAAATAAAATAGATTCAACTTTATTTAATTTGATTTAAAAAGAAAAAGAAGATAATCAAATTAACCAATGCAAAATTGAAAAGGGTGAATTCATTACCAATGAAGAAGTTAAGGTAATAATTAGGAGCTATTTTGCCCAACTGTATGCCAACAAATCTGACAATCTAAGTAAAATGAATGAATATTTACAAAAGCATAAATTGCTCAGATTAACAGAAAAAAAATATTTTATTCCATTTTAGAAAAAGAAATTGAATAAGTAATCAATGTAGTCCCTAAGAAAAAACTCCAGGGCCAAATGGATTTACAAATGAATTCTACAATATGTTTAAAAAAACAATTAATTCTAATACTACGTACACCATTTGGGAAATAGATAAGGAGTTCTATAAAATTATTTTTATGACACAAATGGTGTTGATATCCAAACCAAGAAGTGCCAAGACAGAGAAAGATAATTATAGACCAAATTCCTTAATAAATATTGATGCAAAAAATTTAAATAAAATGTTAGTAAAGGGATTACCATAATTTATCATGAATATATATTGGGTGGGATTTCTACCAGAAACCAAGGGCTGGTTAAAACTATGAGCATAATTGATCAGATCAATGAAGAAAACCAACAGAAACCATATGATTATCTCGATAGATACAGAAAAGGCTGTACCCATTTCTATTAAAAAACACTAGAGAATATAGAAGGAAATTATTTTATTATTATATTATATATTATAACATCAGCAAGAATTTTCTGTAATGGAGATAAGCTAGGAGTATTCCCAGTAAGCTCAGGGGTGAAACAAAGATGCCCATTGTCCCCACTATTATTCAGTGTTGTGCTAGAAATGTTAGCTTTAGCAATAAGAGAAGAAAAAGAAATTGAAGGAATTAGACTAGGCAATGAGGAAACAAAACTCATTTTTTTAAGATGATATAACAGTAGAAAGAATCCTAGGGAATCAAAAGAAACATAACTTGAAATAATTAACAACTTTAGCAAAGTTACAAGATATAAAATACCATCATCAACATTTCTACGTATTACCAAGCAAGAAGAGCTAGAAAGAGAATTTCCTTTTAAAATAACTGTGGACAATATAAAATATTTTGGAATCTACTTGTCAAGACAAACCCAAGAACTATATGAATACAATTACAAAATGCTTTTCACATAAATAAAGTCAGATATAAACAATTGGAAAAATATCAATGGGTCATGGATAGGCCAAACATGTAATAAAAATGACAATTTTCCTAAATCAATTTACTTCATCAGTGTCATTCCAATCACACTGTAAAAAATTACTTTATAGAGCTATAAAAATAATATCAAAATTCATCTGGAAGAAAAAAAAGCCAAGAATAGTAAGGAAATTAATGGAAAAAAATCCAAAATCATACTAAATCTAAAAACTATTGATCCAACAATACCATTACTAAAACTTGTAAAGCAGCAATCATCAAAACTGTTTGGTACTGGTAATAAATAGAGTAGTGGATCAATGGAATATATTAAGTATACAAAAAAGAGTGATGAATGACTATAATAATCTATTTAATAAACTCAAAGACTCCCAACTTCTGGGATAAGAACTCACTATTTGACAAAAACTGCTGGGAAAACCAGAAAATAATGTGAGAGAAACTATGTATAGACCAACATCTCACATTTTATACCAAGATAATGGGTATGTCATTTTAGTCATAAAGAATGATAACATAAGCAAATTAGGAAAGCAAGGAACAGGTTACCTATCTGATCTATGGGAAAGGGAAGAATTTATTGCCAAAGAAGAACTAAAACATTATGAAATATAAAGTGGATAATTTTGTTTCATTAAAAAGGTTTTACATAAACAAAACCAACACTACCAAGATTAAAAAAAAGCATAAAGCTAGGAAACAATTTTTACAGTGTGTCTCTGATAAAAGCCTTATTTCTTAAATATATAGAGAATTGAATCAAATTTCTGGAAATACAATCATTTCCCTATTGATAAAAGGTCAAAGGATACGAAAAAATAGCTTTCAGATAAAATAATGCTATCTATAGTCATATAAAAATGATCTAAATCGGTATTGATTAAAGAAATGCAAATTACAACTCTGAGATACCCCTCATATCTCTCAGATTGGCTAAAATGACAGAAAAGGAAAATGATAAATGTTAAAGAAGATAGGGGAAAATAGAATTGCATTGTTGATGGAGTGGTGAATTGATCCAACCATTTTGGAGAACAATTTGGAACTATGTCCAAAGAACAATCAAATTGTACATACAATACTTTTGATCCAACAATACTACTACTAAAGCTTGTATTCCAAAGAGATCATGAATGAGGGGAAAGACCTACATGTATAAATATATTTATAGTATCCCTTTTTTCAGTGGCAAAGAATTGGAAATTGAGGGAATGCCCATCAACTGGGGAATGGTTGAACAAGTTGTTGTATATGAATATAATGGAGTACTATTGTGCTATAAGAAATGATGAAGCAGCCAGATTCAGAAAAACCTGGACAGACTTACATGAAATAATGCTGAGTAAAATGATCAAAACCAGAACATAGTAATAGCAACACTGTAATGATCAACTGGGATTAATTTAGCTCTTCTTAACAACACAATGATCTAAGACAATTCCAAAAGACTAGTGGTGGAAAATGGTATCCATATCCAGAGAAAGAACGGATGAAATCTGAATGCGGATGAAAAGATATAGTATTTTTGCATGTGTGTGTGTGTGTGTGTGTGTGTGTGTGTGTGTGTGTGTGTGAGTATGTGTGGCTTTTCCCTTTTCTGTTTCTTTTTTCCCAACAGATGATTGTAAATGTATAAGCTCTATCAGATCACTTGTCATTTGGAGGCAGGGATATGGAAGAGAAGGAGGGTGAACAAATTTAAAACTCAACATGTAATTTTAAAATTACAGAATTATATGTAATTGTGGGGGGAAGAAGTACTAAAAAAAATCAAACCCTAGAAATACACATAGAGTTAAACGGCTGGAGTAAAAACTTGAATTTTAATAGTTAATTCCACTTAACTTTCATATTACTCACAAAATATAAAATCTGGGTCCAACATCTCATGGGTGGAAGGCTTTCCTTTCTTTAAGGAGAATCATTTAAATGGAAAAACTGGTTGAGAATATCCTTCATAAAGTCCTCCTCTCAATCTTCCTAGCAATCTATGTCATTTCATGTTGGCAGTTGTTAGCATTTCCCCTTTTATCGTGGATTATAGAAATACTTTACCAGAAAATAGATTAAGTTCATATTAAAATTGTAGTCCCAAGAATGTTCATCTCACATGGCAAATTTCATTATTTACCATTTGGGAGTATGGTATAATTATTACCTTGTTAACAATAATAAAAAAAATCAGGATTTGTTCCACAACTATAATAATATAGTATAACATTGAAAACATCTTTTGTTCATGAAAGGTTTCTTAAAAGATGTTTAAGTAAGTACTTTTAATTTTTTCTCTTTGTTTCCAATCAGTAATTAAAAGTGAAGGAACTGGGGGAATTGGAGTAGCAAATGGTGGTAGGTATTGGGTGAACCACACTGACTGGATTATATGACTCAATTCTGGAGCTAACTCAGTTCCTTTTCTATTTAATTTTGGGTTTTGTACAACTTATGTCTTGTGAGAAAACTTTATTCAGTTGTGGAAATTGGGAGAAAACCTTATTGCATTGTTGTGTGCTGTATGACTGGGAAGCTGGACCACCTCAACCTGCTCTATAGAGACCCTTAACTAAGGACCTAGGCTATGCTGAGCAAAAACCCAGTCAGATCCGAAGATTGATGCAAGTTTTCTCACAATTATATTTCTCAAGCAATCCATATGTCTTCCCTGAAAACTGGTGCTGAACAATTATTGTTTGCATGTTTCTTTGTTTAGACACTTGGAGGAAGTGGGACACTTCTTTTCCTGAATTCAGGGAACTATACATGTTCACTCACCCTCTCCCAACTTGTAAAGTCCCTAGCTCTGTGATCCTGAGTAGATCACTTAACTTCTGTCTTAATCCACTGGAGAAGGAAATGGCAAACAAGTATTTTTGCCAAGAAAATTCCAGTCTGGGAGATGAAAGTCTTTTTGGTTCCTGCTGAGGCTTCAGCCACTAACTAGGCCAGAAATCCCCACTTCTTGTTTCTGTGGATACAGCCTGGAGCTATTGCTACTTCAGACAAGTTTATCCCCAGCCCAATGGCTTTCTTCCCATTTTTCTGGGTTGTGTCTGAAGGACCCCTGTGCTCCCCCAAGTTTTGGGGTAACATTTGAATTTAATGGCTGTATTTTCCCTGAGCTACACATTTGTTCAAATTGTGGGACCTTGCTGTCTAGGACCTTCTCCCAGGGGCCTTTGGAAGGAGTGCCTGGGAAGCCTCCTTGCATCCTTTTCAAATTGGGGATCCAAGACTGGCTGCACTTTGAAGGTGCTCTTCTGGGAACCCCTGGCTGAGGTAGCTTCTGTAGGTGGGAAACCTTCTCCCTGGGGCCATTTGGAGGATGGTTCAGTTAAAATTGGGAGGGTTCTTTGAGGGTTCCTCAGGCAGAGCCAGAGAAATTCTGGCGGTTTTTTCCAGACAGGCCAGGCTACTTTGAAGGCACTGACTAGGGGGGGTTCTTGGGGTGCAGCAGCTTCTCCCTGGGGCCAATTGGAGGAGGGTTGCAAGGCAATTTGGGGGACTGTCTTACTTTGTTTGGGGAGTGCTAGATCTACTTGGGCGGTCCTCTTTCTAAATGTAATTGTTACGGAAATGACTGGGATGTATTCTTGATCCGCTTCATCTTCTCCCTGAGACCATGTAAAGGAGGATTCAGAGAGTGTTTCCCAGGCGGGAAGGACTTGCGACGTCCTCTTCACAGGAGCATCGGCTTCATCCGGACAGGCCGGGATGGCTTCCTGAGGGTCCTCGGGGACAACAGGAGGCAGGGGTTCCTCCGGTATGAGAGGAAGTGGCCCAGTCAGTGAAGGAGCTGCAAAAGCCAGACTGTTCAACTAAGATGGGGCCACAATGTCCTTTTCTTGTGTTATCTTCGCTGTGCCAGCAATGATGTCCTCCTGGCCCTCGAGATCCAGCACTTGCCCATTGTTTCTCGTTTACAAGGATGCAATATGGGGGGGGGGAACCTCTCCTCACCCGTGATGGGGCCACAAGTCCCTTTTCCTGCATTGTCTTCGCTGTGGCAGCAATGATGTCGTCCTGTCCCTGGGGGTTGGGCACTTGATCATTATTGCTCATTGAGAGCGGTGATATATGGTGAGGTGGACCTCAGAAGAACCTTTCTTTTGCCCCTGGAATCGACTTTTCTGCTGCTTCTGTTCTGAGTCGTGGGGAAATGGCCGATTTATTTTCACCATGTTGAATTGCATTTTCAGGATTTCCCCAATCTGTGAGATGTAGCCAAAGCTGTTATCAGGGAATATTTTGTATCTCTTCATGCTTATTTGCATAAAATAGAAAAGAAGAAAATTAATGAATTGGGCTTACAACTAAAAAGCTAGAAAATTAATCAATTAAAAACCCTAAGTTTAATACCAAAATTGAAAATCTGACAAAGTGTACATTAACAAATTGAAGAAAAGAAAACTATGTGGGGTGGAGCCAAGATGGTGAACTGCAGACAGCATTCTCTGTGAGCTCCTGAGACCTTCCCTGAGACTGCAAGGGTCATTGTTGAAAAATTACCCATATATATGTTTTGGGAATAAAAAGCTTTAAAAAAAAAAAAAAAGGATTTCAAGTATCTGCTAGAATAATTAAGTGGAAGTTCAACTTTCTATTTCCCATTCAAGCAACTGACTTGACCAGAAGTCCTCCCTGCAGTTGTTTGTGTGGTTTTTATACCCTAGAACAAGGTCAGTTTTTAATAAAGAAGCCACATGTAAATAAGAAATCCTTTGTTATGCCTCTGGCAACTTCTATAAAGCAAATATCTCACACAATTGTAAAAATGACCATGGTCAAAAGGGACAAAATGGGAAAACTACATTTTGCTTAAAGTACCATAAACAATGAAATAATATCAGTAATTATTATGTACACATTGAATAGTGTTACATCTAAACATTTGAAGGAAAAATTCAATGTAGTTAAAGAGAAAATAAGAAAGGAAAAAGAAAAAAAACCTTTTTCATTAAGGGCTTCAAGGGGTTCCTACTGGAGCTACACAAATATAAGAAAAATACAAAAAAGAAGCTAAAGACTTGAATAGAATTTCAGAAAAGTTGTATCTTTGGTCATTAGTGAACAGGAAAGATTATGCATATTTCTCACCTACATGTGGCTTTGTGCCAGGGCATGAAAACCAACTGCAGGGAAGACTTCTGTCCAAATCAATTAACTAAATAGAAAGTAGACAGCTGAGTTTCCTTGTAACTACTCTAGCATAAACTTGAAGTGCTACTACTACCCCTCAGAGCTTTCATTCACTCCCTCTTAATTGAACTATGATTCAGAAGTGGGTAAAATCAATGCAGTTGTCCAGTGTTTGTTCCTTCATCTAGTTCTACCCCAGGAATGCCCTATAATTACTTCCTGATCAATTGCAAGGTCTCTTTCCTATCTTTGCCTTAAATCTCCCAGAGATTTCACTGCTTTTCTCAGCATTACCTAGTCCCACTATTGGTGTTTCATTCATGTAGGCAACCTCCTCCCTCTTGTCATTAATCTGCCTTTCTGACTTCCCATGCCATCAGGCTGTAAAAATGTCTTATTTTGAACTTTTGTTGACTGTACAGCTTCAGAATTTGATTTGAAGCATTATTTTAAAACTGTTTGAAAGGGAATATTAAGACAGCTCAGTGGAGCACTTTCTCTACAATGCCATCTTGACTCTAACTCCTGAAATTCCTCTTTTTAATTAAAAAATTTATTTTCATGAAAATCCTCTTTTCCTTTCCCTACTCCATTGAGAAAGCAAGAAAAATGAAAAAAAAATCTGTTAAAAATAAATACGTATAGTCAAGTAAAACAAATTCTTGCACTGGCCATGTCAAAAAAAAAAAAAAAAAAAAAAAAAAGTCTCCATCTGCACTGAGTCCATTACCTATTTATCAGGTTTCCTTTTACATTCCATTGTACTCATTTTTCCTATGTTGAGTTTAATGTTTTTATACCAAACTATTTGTATTTGTCTGCTATCTTTTTTGTTCATTTCAATGAGTGAACCCTTCATGTTTTTAACTTTTTCTTCTCATTCACCTCAATTTAGAAATAAGTTCTTCCAACTTGTCTTTATTTCCTATGAGCATATTTTCCCCTTTTCCTTTTCTTTCCTCCATAATTTTTTTTAATAGCAAAACTACACCAACTTTCTCTAACTGTCTTGCTCAAGTCTCTCTGAGACCTTGAAGACAGTACAATTCTGAATCTGGAATGTAAAGTATTGTTACTTTATTCTGGATACCTGTTATTACATTATTATGCTAGTCATTATTACTTTGTACAGACTACAAGCTAGCCAGTGCCAAGAGACACAACATTCCTCTGGCTACCCCAGAGCCCAGTGTAAATTATAAAATGATACAATTTCTTACTTAAGGCATGTCAAAATTCATTTAATACAATCTGTGAAGGCTTGTCAAGGGTTTCAGTCTGTACTTAGCTACTTTCCTTGCATATGGATGTGCTGTGCTAATGAATACCATATTATTGCCAGAAGTTGTATTAATTTCTTTTTAAAAGGAACCCTTAACAAAATGGATAAAAGGAAAAATATTTCAGATAAAAATGAAAATATTACTAACAATAATAGCTAGCATTTATATAGTGCCTACTATGTTCCAGGCATTGTGCTAAATGCTCTGCAAGTATTATCTTATTTGATCCTCACAACAACCCTAGAAGCAAGGTGCTATTATTATCCCCATTTCACAGATGAAGAAATTGAGGCAAATAGAGGTGCATGACTTGCTTGCTCAGAGTCACACAGCTGGTAAGTGTGAAATATTGCCAACTCAAAAAAGATGACAGTATATTAAAATAAAAATTTGATGTAATGGATATGAATGAGGCCATGGAAACTCTAAGATCAGTATCCTGAATCTATCACATGAGATATTATTATAAGACACTCAGTTGAAATAAAAGAAAAAATCAAAGTTGCGTCAGTTCCATTTTATTTACAATTAACCACAAGGCATAGAAATGTTATAGTGCTAGAAATGGAGTATCTTTTAGCTTTATGGAACGAAGATTGTAACCATAAGTTTATTTAAGGTAGTTTAAAAAATTTAGAAATCGAAGTGTTCGGGGAAGATGATGAACATGACTTGATTCCCTTCCCAGAATTTATAGAACTCAAAAAGAATTAAAAAAATCAAATGAGAGACATTGGAAAAAAAACTAAAAAAAAGTTAATAAAACCATCCAAGGAAAACAAGAAGCTTGTGGGAAAAAAAAGTTAACCAACTAGAAAAGGAGATACAGAGTCTCAAAGATGAAAATAATTCTTTGAAAATTAAAATTGGTCAAGAAGAAGCTAGTGAAACTATGAGAGACCAAGAAATAACAAAACAGATTATAAAAAAATGAGAAAATAGAATAGAATATGAAACATCTTTTTAAAAAAGACAGATCTTTCAAAGAGATCTTTTATGGAAAATAAAGGAATATTATTGACAAATTTCAAAACCCCCAGATCAAAGAGAAAATTTGCAAGAAACAACAAAAAAATTCAAATATGCTGAAGCTACAATTAGAATTACACAGGACTTATTAACAGCTGCAATAAAAGACTGCAGATCCTGGAATCATATCTACCAACAATCAAAAGAACTAGGCATGTGACCAAAAATATCATATCCAGCAAAATTACCTATAATTTTGAATGAGAAAAAATGGACATTTAATGAACTTATAAGTTTTCAGGGCTTTATATCAACTAAGCTTGAATTTAACAGAAAATTTAACATATAAGAGTCAATATGAAAGGTCAATTTTAAGGACCTTAACATGGACAAACTGATTAAATATGGACAAATTGTTTATATGTATGTGCATATTTTTTACATGGGAAAAGTGTATATTTAAGATGCACTTCAACAATAGGGTAGCTCAAAAGAAAGATTGGAGAATCAAGATAAAAATAGTAATCAAGTAATACAAATGAAGTGCAAAAGAAGAATAGACATAGAGGTATTGGCAGGGAAGGCTCGTAGTTTTGAAAACCTACTCATATCAGGAATGAATTTAATAGGCAACACTACATATATACCACGAAGGATATAGCACCCCCCAAAATCTATAAAGAAATAAAGGGAGAGGGATGGGTGGACAGGGAAGTAAAGGGTGAAGTAAGACCACCAGGGAAAGATCTTGGGAGGGGGGGAGGTTAACTAATAGGAAGGCAATTTATGGAGCAGAATTTAAAGAGACAGCAGGGATAGAAAAGACGTGTGTATTTGGGGGTTTGCTTTCTGGTAGAATCTTTACCATTTTGTGGCTTTTATTCTCTGAACCCAGAGTCCCAAGAGTATTAGTTGCTCCTTAGAGATGTGCTCACTAGAGCACACTAATAGTTCATTTCCTGAATCCAGGGCAAGCTTGATTGCCCTGAAGGTTCTGAGACTTTCAGAATTGGAAGACCTCCAAAACACATTTGCTTTAATCCAGTTCTTCCTTAATGCTTGTAGGCTTCTGGTTTTGCCAACATAGGCTAATTGAAAGTACTTTCTTATTCATTATTCATTCTTATACTCTTTTATTTTAATCTTTTCTGAAATATGTTGGCTGTTTTGTTCCTATTTACTGCACCATCTTAATAGTCAACACACCAACTCAAGAAAAGCAAACCAAGTCAAGTCAGAAAGCATTTATTAAGAATTTAACTAATTGTGCTGGGGCAGCTAGGTGGCGCAGTGGTTAGAGCACCAGCCCTGAAGTCAGGAGGACCTGAGTTCAAATCTGGTCTCAGACACTTCCTAGCTGTGTGACCCTGGGCAAGTCACTTAACCCCAATTGCCTCAGCAAAAAAGCAAAAAACAAACAAACAAAAAAAAAAAACTAATTGTGCTAAGCACTAGGAATACAAACACAAGCAGAAAGAGTCTCTGCCTTCAAGTTCACATTCTGGGAAAGAAAACACAAAAGGAACCTGAAAGAAAAGAGAGATGGGAGGGTACCCACACAAGGGCATGGTAGAAAAAGTCTGGAGAATCCAGAGTAGACCCTACCATTGGAATGATAATGAATTGGATTATACCAATAATTAAATCCTCTTCACTTTGATTTCCACCAGTCCCAGAAAGGTGGTGAGCTGCTATAGGGGAGACAACTCAGCTGCCTATAAAGATGTTATTAAACATTGTGTCCAGGGTCACAACCAATTCATCATTGAACAAGATTTCATCAAGAATTTTGTACAGAATTACATGCTCATGATCTAGCAGGTCCACAAAGACAAGAAATTTCCTTCTTCCTGTTCTAAAAGTAGTACTTCATTTTTAATTTCTTTTATGACTCCCTTGGTAGGCAAGAGTTTTCCAGTCTCAGAACTCTCATCTGGCATGAAGGGAAGGGAAAATCTCCAAAGATACCATCATCTAGGTAAATAGACAAAAAATATCTTGCTTCATTTCTTCTAATCATTTTTATATTCTTTTTGTGGGAAGTATTGTTTTATTTTATGTAGATCGTCAATTATAATATCTTTGTTATGATATTGATGTATCATTTGACTGACTAGTAAAAAGTAAAAAACATTGATAGGGGCTTATGACCTATAGTTTTGGAGAGATTTTGACAACGCAGTATCTAGAACCTGAAGTAGATAACTGAAGTAGAGAGGGGACCCATGTTCTATATGTAATATGTATTTATGATAACTATTCAATCACCATCCATTTCAAAAGTCTATGGCAGCTCTAAATGCAACTTTCCTTAGATTGTTCCTTTTCCTTGGATTTGTAAACTCAGGTGTATTTTCTTGAAAATTTGGAAGCCACAGCTAGTGGGGTTATACTACAAATTCATCCTTACATATTTCAGAAGATGCAATTCCTTTCCCCTCACCACAAGATAATCATAATGACTTAAAAGATAAATTGAATTGAAGATGAATTGCTATGATTGCCCTCTCTCCACCCCACCCCCCCAAATAATTATTTTATTACTATTGCTCCGGTAATTAGGCACTCAATCACTTAACTAAGCCAGTCCTTGGACAACAAACTTATGATCATAGTCCCTTGTAGGTTCCTATACTTAAAACCTTTCTGGTTTGGTAGGACCTATCATAGTTTGTGCTATGTTGGCATAGCCTTCAATAACCTACATCTGCGTCATGATAAAACATCAGAAAAAGGCTTTGATGGAGATACTAAGCAGAAAATAAAATCTAAGATTTTTAAAACCCCAGGAAATATATATACATATATATTTATAAAAATTATATATGTGCAAATATACATATACATATATATAATACATATATGATAAAAATATTTCCCCTGCAAACTTATTTTCAGATAGTAACTTGACTATATGATTTTAAGTTGTAAAAAAAATCATACTAAAACTGTCCCAAATTACTCTACTAATTTTTGCTTCTGATAAAGCACTAATGTTAAGTGGTACAGATTGCCTACTGAAGTATTCCTTCACCATGCTAAACTTGATACTGTGAAGATTTGGCCTTCCATCAGTCTCTTAGAATAGGTACTCCTCCTCCTTTACTTTATGTCAATATTAAATAGTTTAAAAGGTTGAACAACCAATCATCATACTGTTTGAAGCCAGTTTCAGGTCTCAAATATCCTGGAAACTAAACTATTTTCTATGAAGGAAAATTATGTTTACTGTAAACAAATTTACTTTACATAGCCTGTTCAGAGGCATAATGGTGGAGTCAGGGAGACCTGATTTCATATCTGAACTCAGATATTTACCAGCTGTTTTATCCTAAGTCACTGTTTACCTCAATGTCCTCAACTATTAAAAAAGGGAATAATTATATCACTTACTTCACCAGTTTATTTTGAGGATCAAATGAAAATAATATTTATAAAACATTTGGCACAGTTACTGTCATAATAGGAGCTATATAAATATTTGCTATTTTTATGATTATGAAAATGAAAATTCACACGTGAAGTGAGGTTCTTTGATTCACCCCAAATATGGCATATGCCATATTTTATAAAGTTCCCATAAGTTCAATTATCATATCCATATAAAGATGATTCCCAGACATACACACACACACACACACACACACACACACACACACACACACATACACATACATCCAAGTTCTTTTCTTTCTCTTAGGCTCCAAATGACAATCCTAATTATGTATTGATCATTTCAAACTGGATACTTCATAGGCATTTCAAATCAACATATCCAAAATAGATGTTACCTTTTCCCTAAAGTCTCCAGTTTTCTTCCAAACTTCTCTATCTCTGCTGAGAACACCATCATTCTCTCTGTCATCCAAATTCACAACCTCATTGTCATCTTCTTGTCCTCCCTATCATTCATTCCATATATCCAATTAGTTGCTAAATGTTATCTTTTCTATGACTGCAACATGTTGATCTTTAATATTTAGGTTGTATATCAATTTTGATAACCTTCCTAACTAAGATTATTTTCCTATCTGTGTTTTTTATTTATTTAAATCTGACAAAGACAGAGTATTGTAGCACCATTAATTCCTGTAAATTATGCAGTCCTGAATACAACCCAGGATTGCATTTTCTTTCTTGGCTGCCACATCATACTTCTGACTCATATTGACAAAACAATTCATGAAAACCCCTAGATCTTTTTTTTCAAAACAACTGCTATCTATCGTTCTCCTATCTTGTATTTGTTTTTTGGGTTTTTTTTGGTATTCAAATGCAAGACCTGATATTTGTCTCTATTTAATTTCATTTAATTTCATTTTGTCCTTGTAACATCTCTTTAAAATAGATTGTACAAGTATTATTAATTTCTCAGTTTAGCCCTTCACAGAGCCAAGAGAGCCCTTCACAGTGGGCAAGAGCAAGCTTAATTTTACAGAAATATTGTCATATTTCATATTATTTCAATATATGTAGGAATTATATTATATCCAAAAGGGTTTCTTGCTTGCTAATACTGAAATTTACCTGTGTTCTACCTCATATTTGGAATGCAATACCCTCTTCTGTAAATCTTTATCTTAGATTCATTTCATATACTACTTCCTACGGTAAGCCTTTTAGATACTTTTTAAATTGTTTTGTGTTCTTTTTCCTCAGATTTCTCATAATCCTTTGTATATGTATTATATTTCCCCCTCTTTCCAAGTAAAATGTAAATTCTTTGAGGGCAGGGTCTATTTCTCCTTTTGTCTTTATATCTGTGTTTCTAGAACAATAGATTGTAAGAAATAAGTATTTAAATGTTTTTAAAATTGAATCTATATATTTTACATGAGCAAACCTAAGAGCAATTATTTGATTAGTCCAAAGTCACACAGCTGGTAAATGGTCCCTTGCTACCAGACAAATCTTAAAACATAAAACTTTCAGTGGTTCCTCATAGCTAATAAGATAAAATTCAAACTCCTTATTCTGGCATTCAAAGCTATCTGATTCTAAGCAATCAAACTTTTCAGTTTTATTTCCCACATTCTTATTTGGTGTAAATTAGAATTTCCAACAGAGGTGGCTGGTGGTTCAGTCAAGATAGAAAGTCCTGAATTTAAATTTGGCCTTAAAATATGGCTTTGGGCAAATCACCAAACCTCTTCCTCCACTGTAAAATGGGGGTAAAATTAGCATCTATTTCCCGGGGTTATCATGGGGATCAAATAAGAAAATACTTGGCCAATAGTAAGATGTGTGAGTGTGGGTGTGGGTGTATACCTTCCTTTAAAAAAGTTGGATTTGCATCAGCATCTTTATTACATCACCAACAAAATGCAACAGCAAGAGATACAAAGAGAAATTCCATTCAGAATAACTTTCGATTGTATAAAATATCTGGGAATATATCTGCCAAGGGAAAGTCAGGATCTATATGAGCAAAACTACAAAACACTCTCCACACAAATAAAGTCAGATCTAAACAATTGGAAAAATATCAAGTGCTCTTGGATAGATAGAGCAAATATAATAAAGATGGCAATACTACCTAAACTGATCTATTTATTTAGTACTATACCAATCAAACTCCCAAGAAATTATTTAATTGACCTAAAAAAATAACAATAAAATTGATCTGGAAAAACAAAAGGTCAAGAATCTCAAGGGAATTAATAAAAAAAATGCAAATGAGGGTGGCCTAACTGTACCAGATCTAAAACTATATTATAAAGCAGTGGTCACCAAAACCATTTGGTACTGGCTAAGAAATAGAGTAGTGGATCAGTGGAATAGGTTAGGTTCACAGGACAAAATACTCAATGACAATAGTAATTTAGTGTTTGATAAACCCAAAGACCCCAGTTTTGGGGATAAAAACTCACTATTTGACAAAAATTGCTGGGATAATTGGAAACTAGTATGGAAGAAACTAGGCATCGACCCACACCTAACACCATATACCAAGATAAGGTCAAAATGGATTCATGATCTAGGCATAAAGAATGATATTATAAACAAATTAGAACAATATAGGATGGTTTACCTCTCAGATCTGTGGAGGGGGAAGGAATTTGTGACCAAAGAAGAACTAGAGATCATCATTAATCACAAAATAGATAAGTTTGACTCTATCAAGTTAAAAAGTTTTTGTGCAAACAAAATGAATGCAGACAAGATTAGAAGGGTAGCAGTAAACTGGGAAAATATTTTTACATCCAAAGGTTCTGATAAAGGCCTCATTTCTAAAATATATAGAGAATTGACTCAAATATATAAGAATTCAAGCCATTCTCAAATTGATAAATCCAAAAGATATGAACAGACAATTTTCAGATGAAGAAATTGAAACTATTTCTAGTCACATGAAAAGGTGCTCCAAATCACTATTGATCAGAGAAATGCAAATTAAGACAACTCTGAGATACCACTACACACCTGTCAGATTGGCTAAAATGACAGGAAATGATCATGATAAATGTTGCAGGGGATGTGGGAAAACTGGGACACTGATACATTGTTGGTGGAAATGTGAACGAATCCTACCATTCTGGAGAGAATTTGGAACTATGCTCAAAAAGTTATCAAACTGTGCATACCATTTGACCCAGCAGTGTTTCTACTGGACCTACATCCCAAAGAGATTTTAAAGGAGGGAAAAGGACCCATATGTGCAAAAATGTTTGTGGCAGCCCTTTTTATAGTGGCAAGAAACTGGAAATTGAAAGGATGCCCATCAATTAGAGAATGGCTGAATAAATTATGGTGTTATGGAATATTATTGTTCTGTAAGAAACGACCAGCAGGATGATTTTAGAGAGGCCTGGAGAGACTTGCATGAACTGATGCTAAGTGGAATCAGCAGAACCAGGAGAACATTATACACAGCAACAAGACTATACGATGATCAATTCTGATGGACATGGTTCTCTTCAACAATGATGTGATTCAAACCAATTGTTCTGTGATGAAGATAGTCATATACATCCAGAGAGAGGCCTGTGGGAACTGAGAGTGAACCATAACACAGCATTTTAACGCTTTCTGTGAATATTTCCATGCGTTTTGTTTTCCTTCTTAGGTTGTTTTTTTTTCTTCTCTCTTTCTAGATCTGATGTTTCTTGTGCAGTAAGATAACTGAATAGATGTGTATATATATATTGGATTTGTCATATAATTTATCATATTTAGCATGTATTAGATTACCTGTCATCTAGGGGTGGGGGGTGGAGGGAAGGAGGGGAAAAGCTTGGAGCAAAAAAAAAAGTTTTGCAAAGGTCAATGTAGAAAAATCACTCATGTTTTGTAAATAAAAAGCTTTTAATAAAAATAAATAAATAATTAATTAAAAAGTTGGATTTGTTTTCTAATGTATTATTCCTTTATCTCTATTTGTTTATCTTACAAAGTCATTCCTGGATTTCCCCAGCTAGAACTGATAGCTTCCTTATTCATATTTTTTCATTCTTCTCTCAAATCACTATGCATTTTTAATATTTTTTATTAAAATGTTTTAATTCATATTTTTTCTGTCTTACATAATGCAACTGTATAGACCCAATATAACAAAATCAGAATGCAGCAATTAACTGTTTTATAGTCAATATTGTTTTAAATAAATATATATTTACATAACTACAAATAATAGAAAACAAATGAATCATTTCTGCACTTTACTAGAACAAAGGAAGAAGGAACTAAAACCAGTGCTTTACTACTTAAAATAAACCTTAACATTATGAAATGGCTAGCTTACCACTGCTCCAGAGAACCCCAAATAAAACCAAAGCAAAACAAGAGAAAAAATTCAATATAAATGAAAAATTGAAAGTCAAATACAAAGAGCAAAAATAACTATACAAGTCACCAGTTAGTTACCAATCACACAATATTTTGTTTCTTATCAACCACATTCCCCTTCCCTACCCTGTCTTATAATGATTTGAGTGTCTGAGAAAAGGGAAAATGAGTTTTTCAACCAAATTTTAGTACTTATCATATTTGAACTTGTATTGGAATAATTCATATTAATGTCTTATTTCTTTCATCCTAGACTATAAAATCCCATCCCAGCCTTGCTCTAGAAAAGATGTCTTAGAACTTGAAACTCTATAATTCTGTTGCTATTGGGCTGGATGAGAATTGCCATGGAAACAGAAATCCCATTATTCCATCAGGAACTCCAATATCATCATAAGGAAAATTTATTAGTGAGCAAAGATCTTTTTAGTCAGTCACTGTTAGGACTCTTCTCTAGAGGACATCTAGTGATGGACACAGCTTCGACAGAAGAAGCAAAAGAATCTTTTACACCTTTCATTTCCTGTGATAAAAAGGATGAATTTGAGAAATGGTGAGAAAACAAGAGAACTGTTAGAATGAGATTGTCCCGGGAAAGGACAGAGAGAATATCTAAATCAGAAATTAGGGAACAATTGGATGACTCTCTGGGTATCTAATGCCAAAGGCATTAGTTCTGATTTCTAAAGTAGTGACAGAAAATATTCAGAGAATACCAAGAATTAATTATCCCAAACTTTATGGATTATATAGAAACTAGATTAAGGCTTTTTTGGTAACAAGTTATGGCTTCCTTTGGAAAAGGGGAGGAATTACATTTAAATAATTACAGTTCTTTATCTTAAAGGAATTAAATTTGTGATGTGGAATCTAAGACTCAGAGAAAATTACAACATTCACTTCCTTCTGAGTTTACTGCTCCTCCTCCATGATTTTACCCCAAATAACATTAGTTTAAACACATCAAAGGCAACCTTCAAGGTGAAAAGATAATATCCTACAGGAGCAGCTCAGTCTTCTCTACTTGTGATAGAGTGCAGCAGCTAACTATTTCACTGCATCTATTTTTAGCACACAAGAATTAGGTTTTTTTTTCAAGGTACCATCTAGAGGCAGCTCCCCATTTTCTTTTATATCTTATTCCCCCCAAACCCCAAACTGGGTTGTTACAGCATTACAAAGATCAGACATTTGCCATCAGTTTCACTGAACCTTAGGACATTAGATTTCAGTGTATTCAGTTCTCTAGATGTTCTTTTTTCTTTATCTGTCTCTTTTCTCCAGGCCTAACCGGATCCACTTGCCAAGATTTTCTTTGAAACAAGGGCTAATTCCCAGGCATTATGTGATGAACTGGAAACAAGATATGAAATTCAGGAAATTGCATCTAAAGGTATTGGGCAGTAACTTTAACCACATATTTATATATGACATACACATATGTATATATATTTGTCTATGTATGTGTATATATGTCTATATGTTTGCATATGTGAGTGTGTATATGTATATATGTGCAAAACATACACATATTTAATTATATAGTTATATAATTAATGTATATCTAGTTTATATTTTCAAATGAAATGTGTAGACATAGAATTATTTATCCATATTTCAATACTTGAGCTCTTATAATGTTCTAAGATACTTTCCCATATATTAGTAACTATATTAAAAGTTTTAATTTGTATAAGTAGATGGAAGAGGCAACAACAATTTAATTATTCAATAGTATTTATTATTTACTATTTGCCGAGGCACTCTGCTAGGCACTGGGAGTACAAATACAAAAAACGTTCTTTCCCTTAATGGGGCAGAGAGAGAAGTAGTTATCACAAACAACAAGGGGAAGCAAGGAAAGGTGTTATAAAAAATGGAGCATAGATCTGAACTAAAAAGGGACTTCAGAGGCCATCTAATCTAATCTCTTAATCTTTATATTTAAGGAAACTGAGAATGGGGATAGGGTTAAGAGACTTGCTCAAGATCACATAGATGCTAACATCAGCGATTAAATCCAAACCCCAGTTTTATTACCATTTAAGCTGAAATTTGAAGTCAGCTGCAAGTTTCAAGAGATGGAGGTGAGAGATGGGCTACAGATAGTGTGCAAATTTTGGGGTTTAGAAGATGAACCCCAAAATATTGGGATTTAGAAGATGAATCCCAAATTATTGGGGCTCCAGGCAAGTATCATGAGATATCTCAAAAGAATTTGTAGATTTAGACCTCCAATTAGAGAAAAAGATTTTATTACACTATTAGCAGCAGCTAAATTCTTTTTCCCAATAGCATTTTACTTTTCCAAATGCACTTAAAGAGTTTTCAACATTCATTTTTTTTAATTTTTTTATTAAAGCTTTTTATTTGTATAACATATGTATGGGTAGTTCCCCAACATTGATCTTTACAAAGCTTTCCATTACAAATTTTACCCCCAGTCCCCTCCCCTCCCCTAGATGGCAGGAAGTCCACTACATGTTAATAATGTTGAAATGCTTGAGAAGTTATGCAAGAAAAATCCTATCTACAAGAAAAAAAAAAAAGAATCAGAGAAAGGCAACACAATGCAAGCAAATGTCAATAGAGATCATGAAAATGTTACGTTGTGGTCCATATTTCACTTCCCTCTCTCTGGGTGTATATGGTTTTCTTCAGTGAACAATTGGAACTGGTTTGAGACAATTCTTTGTTGCAGAGAGCCATGTCCATCAGAATTGATCATCATGATCCCAAAGAGATTTTAAAAGAGATTTTAAAGGAGGGAAAGGGCCCCACATGTGTGGGGATGTTTGTGGCAGCCCTTTTTGTAGTGGCAAGAAACTGGAAATTGAAAAGATGCCCATCAATTGGAGAATGGCTGAATAAATTATGGTATATGAATATTATGGAATATTATTGTTCTGTAAGAAATGACCAGCAAGATGATTTCAGAGAGGCCTGGAGAGACTTACATGAACTGATGCTGAGTGAAATGAGCAGAACCAGGAGATCATTATACACGGCAACAACAGTACTATATGACGATCAATTCTGATGGACATGGCTCTCTTCAACAATGAAATGTTTCAAACCACCTCCAATTGTTCACTGAAGAAAGCCATATACACCCAGAGAGAGGGATGTGAAATGTGGACCACAACATAACATTCTCATACTCCTTGATTGATGTTTGCTTACATTGTGTTTCCTTTATCTGATATATCGTTTGTGTAGACAAGATTTTTCTTGCACAACAATGACAAGTTTGGAAATATGTATACATATATTCGATTTACCAATATTTTAACATAATTAACATGTAGTGGATATCCTGCCATCTAGGGGAGGGGTGGGGAGTTGGGGGAAAAATTTGTAACGGAAAGCTATATAAGGGTTATTGTTGAAGAATTACCCACACATATGTTATGCAAATAAAATTTTAAAAAAATAAATTAATTAAAAAAAAAGAATTGATCATCATGTAATACTGTTGTTGCTGTGTATGACAACATTCATTTTTGTAAGACTTTATGTTCCAAAGATTTCTCTCTCCCTGCTTTACCTTTCTTCTCCCCAAGATAGCAAGCAATCTGATATAGGTTAAACATGTACACTCCTCCTAAACATATTTCCATATTTGTCATGTTATACAAGAAAAATCAGACCAAAAAGGGAAAAATACCACAAGAAAAAAAAACAAAGACGAAAATACTATGCTTCAATCCATATTCAGTCTCCATAATTTTCTCTTTGGATGCAGATGGCATTTTCCCTCCCAAGTCTAATTGAAACTGTCTTGAATCACTGTGTTGCTAAGAAAAGCCCATTCCATCATCACATAATCTTGTTACTATATACAATGTTCTCTTGGTTCTGCTTGCTATACTAACCATCAATTTATGCAATTCTTTAAGCTTTTCTGAAATGAGCCTGCTCATCATTTCTTATAGAACAATGATATTCCATTAATTCATATACTATAACTTATTCAGCCATTACCACCTAATGGGCATCCACTCATTTTCCAATTCCTTTCTACTACAAAAAGAGCTGCTAAAAACGTCTTTGCACATGTGGGTCCTTTTTCCTCTTTTATGATCTTTGGGACACAGACCCTGTAGTAAGACTGTTGGATCAAAGAGTATGCAATTTTATAGCCCTTTGGACATAGTTCCAAATTGCTCTCCAAAATGATAGGATCAGTGAGATCAGTTCACAATTTCACCAACAATGCATTAATGTCCCAGTTTTCCCACATCTTCAACATTTATCATTATTGTTTCCTATCATTTTAGCCAATCTTGAGTGGTACTTCAGAGTAACTCAATAGTGATTTAGAACATTTTTTGGTTTTTGGCAAGGCAGTTGGGGTTAAATGACTTGCCCAAGATCATACAGATAGGAAGTGTTAAGTGTCAGAGGCCAGATTTGAACTCAGTATCTAAGACTGGTATTCTATTCATTGTACCACCTAGCTACCCCACATTTTCTCATGTGATTATGAATGGCTTTAATTTCTTCATCTGAAAATTTTCTATTCATATCCTTTGACCATTTAGCAATTGGAGAATGACTTTCATTCTTATAAATTTGACTCAGTTCTCTATATATTTTAGAAATAAGGCTTTCATCAGAAACATTGGCTATGAAAATTGTTTCCCAGCTTTCTGCTTTCCTTCTGATATTGGCTGCATTGATTTTGTTTGTGTAAAAACTTTTTAAATTAATGTAATCAAAATTATCCATTTTGCATTTCATAATGTTCTCTAGCTCTTTTTTTGGACATAAAATCCTCTCTTCTCCACAGACTGACAAGTAGACTATCCCTTTCTCTACTGATTTGCTTATATCATCACCTTTTTTCTCTAAATAATGAACCTGATCTTGATATAAAGTGTGAGGTGGTGGTCAATGCCTACTTCCTGCCACACTATTTTAGTCAAATTTTGGTCAAATAAGGAGTTATTACAGAAACTGAAGTCTTTAGGATTATCAAACAGTACATTATAGTCATTGACTATTGTGTCTTATATATGTAACCTATTCCATTGATCCACTACTCTATTTCTTAACCAATAGCAAATGGTTTTGATGACTGCCACTTTATAATATAGTTTCAGGTTTAGTATAGCTAGGCCACCTTCCTTTACATTTTTTTCTGCTAATTCTCCTAATATTATTGTCCTTTTGTTCTTACAGATAAATTTTGTTAATATTTTTTCTAGCTCTTTAAAGCATTTTTTTGGCAGTTTGGTATGGCATTAAATATGTGGACTAATTTCAGTAGAATTGTCATTTTTATTATATTAACTAGGCCTACTCATGAGCTAATGCTATCTTTCCAGTTGTTTAGATCTAACTTTGTTTGTGTGAAGTTTTTTGTAATTGTTTTCATAGAGTTCCTGGGTTTGTCTTGGTAGGTAGACTCCCAAATATTTTATATTGTCTACAGTTATTTTAAATGGGATTTTTCTTTCTATTTCTTGCTATTAGATTTGTTGGTGATGTGTAGAAATGCAAATGATTTTTATTGTTTTATTTTATATCTTCCTTTTTAATTTAAAATTTTTTTTAAATTAAAGCTTTTTATTTGCAAAACGTATGTGTGGGTAATTTTTCAACATTGGCCCTTGCAAAGCTTTCCCTTACAAATTTTTCCCCCCTAATCCCCACCCTTCCCCTAGATGGCAAGAAGTCTATTACATGTTAATTATGTTAAAATACTTGACAAATCAAATATTTGTATACATATTTTTACAGTTATCTTGGTGTGCAAGAGAAGTCAGATCTAGAAGAAAAAAAAATCTGAGAAGGAAAACATAATGCAAGCAAATATCAATAGAGAGCATGAAAATGTTATGTTGTGGTCCACATTTCACATCCCTCTTTCTGGGTGTATATGGCCTTCTTCACTGAACGATTGGAACTGTTTTGAAACATTTCATTGTTGAAGAGAGCCATGTCCATCAGAATTGATCATCATATAGTCTTGTTGTTGCCATGTATAATGATCTCCTGGTTCTGCTCATTTCACTCAGCATCAGTTCATGCAAGTCTCTCCAGGCCTCTCTGAAATCATCCTGCTGGTCGTTTCTAACAGAATAATAATATTCCATAACATTCATATACCATAATTTATTCAGCCATTCTCCAATTGATGGGCATCCATTCAGTTTTATTTTATATCTTACAATTTTGCTAAAGTTACTTCTAGTAATTTTTTAATTGGCTGACTAAATATTCCATCATATCATCTGCAAAAAGTGATAGTTTTTTTTTCCTCACTGCCTACTCTAATTCCTTTGATTTCTTTTTCTTCCCTTATTGCTAGGGCTAACATTTCTAGTACAATACTGAATAATAGTGGTGATAATGAGCATCCTTGTTTCACCCTTGTTCTTAATGGGAATGCTTCTAATTCCCATTGCATGTAATGCTTGCAGATAGTTTTAGACATAAGCTATGTTTATTTCTATGTTCTCTAGTTTTTATTGTGATTTTTTTTTTTTTTGCTTTTTTGCTGAGGCAATTGGGGTTAAGTGACTTGCCCAGGGTCACACACCTAGGGAATGTTAAGTGTCTGAGACCAGATTTGAACTCAGGTCCTCCTGACTTCAGGGCTGGTGCTCTAACCACTGCACCACCTAGCTGCCCCGTTCTCTAGTTTTTATTAGGAATGGGTGTTATAGTTTGCCAAATGCTTTTTCCAGAAGGCTAAATTTTTTCTCTCTCTCTCTCTCTCTCTCTCTCTCTCTCTTTCTCTGTCTTTCTCTCACACACACACACACACACATACACACATATATATACACATGTATACACATGTGTGTCTTTAAAACTAAATATAAAATAAGAAAAAACAAAATAAAAAGACAAAAAAGGAAAATTAAAAAAAAAAACCACAGTATTGCCATGTACCCAGCAGAACATTAGGGAGGATTCAAAATATGTGACAATTAATTTCTCTTTCAAGAAACATAAATAATAATAGATTATATTCATGACTGTTGATATTTTCTTTGTTTTCTGTAGATTATTCTTTTGTTCTCTGCTGTGTACTTTTTACTTTATTCTTTTTTCCTCTACCTCCCCCAGGAGGCTACAGTTAAACATGGATATATTAATATATACACTTTTTTCCACACACAGCCCCTAATACACATATATATGTACATACATACATATACCTGCATGCATACATACATATATATAGACACATGTATACATGTGTGTCTTTAAAACTAAATATAAAATAAGAAAAAACAAAATAGAAAAAGACAAAAAAGTAAAATTAAAAAAAAAAAAACACAGCATTGTCATGTACCCAGCAGAACATTAGGGAGGATTCAAAATATGTAACAATTAATTTCTCTTTCAAGAAACATAAATAATAATAGATTATATTCATGACTGTTGATATTTTCTTTGTTTTCTGTAGGTTTTTCTTTTGTTCTCTGCTGTGTACTTTTTACTTTATTCTTTTTTCCTCTACCTCCCCCAGGAGGCTACAGTTAAACATAGATATATTAATATATACACTTTTTTCCACACACAGCCCCCAATACACATATCTATATACATACATACATATACCTACATGCATACATACATATATATATAGACACATTTGCCCATATGTAAATATGCATCTAAAACAATAATATGGTTGGCATATAATGTAGATTTCTCTTGTGATTATATCTTTAAGTTTGACTTTGTCTGAGATCAACTATTACTAGCCCTCCTTTTTTTTTATTTCTATTAAATTCTACTCCTGATCCTTGTTACTATCTTTGTGTATATCTCTTATTTCCTATCCTTGCTAACTCTTCTACTTTAACTCTACTCCTTAAAATGCCTTGCTATTGCTTAATCTCCCTCCATTCATGGATCCCTATCTTCTCCTTCCTTTCTTTCCTTCTCTCTTTGTCCCATTCCCAACTTATCTCACTTATATTAATCTAAACACCCTTTTGTATCCTACCTTATTGAACCAATTTATGACTGAACCAATTATGACAAATTATGACACGTGTGTGTGTGTCTGGTGTTTCCTATTTAACCCATTTGGGATGTAAGTAGGTTTTCAGAACTACCAGTCTCCCTTCCCCCTCTATTCTTCCTGTGCCTATTCTCCTTCTGCATTTCATTTGTATAACATAATTACTATTTTTACCTTTTCTTAGACAATCAACTCAGCTCTGCCCTAATCTTTCATTTGACCTACAATTAACTCAACTCTGCCCTAATCCTTCATTTGACTTACTCAATTACTGATGTCAATCTTAAATATGTGATATGCACCTTTATGTGAAAATATAAACAATTTGTCTATATTGAGTCCTTTGAAATTAATCTTTGATGTTAGTTCTCACATGTCCAATTTTCTATTAAGTTCAGGTTTAGTTGAGACAAAATCCTGAAAGTCTGCTATTTCATTGAATATTCACTTTTTTTCCTTTCAATATTATAGTTTTGCTGGATATGATATTTTTTGCACAGGGCTAGTTCTTTTGATTGTCAATATATATTATTCCAGAACATGTGGTCTTTTATTATATCTGTGGATAAATCCTGTGTGATTTTAATTGTAGCTTCAGCATATTTGAATTTTTTTGTTGTTATTTCTTCCAAAATTTCCTCTTTGATCTAAGAGTTTTGAAATTTAGCAATAATATTTTTATGTGTTTTATATGTAGGATCTCTTTAAGGTGATGATTAGTGGATTTTTTATTATTTTTACTTTCCCCCTGTGTTCTATCACTCTAAGGCAAATTTCTTTATTTCTCGAATTATTGTGTCAAGGTTCTTTTTTGATCACAGCTTTCAGCCAATTATTCTTACATTTCCTCTTCTTGATCTGTGTTTGAGATCTGTTGTTTTTCTTATAAAATATTTCACATTATGTTCTATTTTTTTATTCTTTATATTTTGTTATTTCTTGGTCTCTTATAGCTTCACTGGCTTCCCCTTGCCCAATTCTATTTTCCAAAGAAATTATTCTTTAAGACTCTCTACCTCATTCTCAAGTTGGTTAACTTTTTTTTTTCATAATCTTAAATTTTTTGGATTTTTTTTTCTTCTTAAGTTTTTATACAATCTCTCTGATTTTTGGAATCTTTTTTGAGTTCTTTTATAAATTATTTCTGGACATGTATCTATTTAAAGTTACTTTTTTGGGTAGAAGAAGATTTCTTTACTTCACTATCCTCCTCTGAAGATGAACTTCCATCTTCCTTATTCCCATAGTAAGGTTCTTATGGTTATGTTCTTTCTTCATTGCTGTGTGTTTTTTTGTTTTGTTTTGTTTTGTTTTGTTTTGTTTTGTTTTTTACATGAGTACTACTAGTGTAAGAACCTCTAACCCTAGGGTAGGATAGGATCTTGTCTCTACCTTCACTTCAACTCTCCCCTCTGAACTTGGGCCTCTAAACCAAAAGCTCTACCCTCCTTCAAGTGTCCACAGCCAATAGTGTTCCTACCCCAATGCTTCTAGGTATGCTGGTTCCTTCTCGACCAAGGGGTGTCTCTGCAGTAGAAATGGGCCTGGTGTTCCTAATCAGCTAAAGTTCCTTCAATCTTCCTGGCTCTGACTCCTATATCCCTAGGCTGTCAGGAGGTGAAAGTTCCCATGGTTTCAGTTGAGAATTCTGAACCCAATTAGCCCCAGGGTTCCTTGCTTGCTGTTTCTGTGGAGCTAGCTTGGAGATATTTACATTTCACACCTGGTTAAACCCTGTCCTGGGGTCCTTTCTCAGGTCTTCTGGGGTTGTCCCAAGAGGACCCCTGTTCTGATCCAAGTCTATGTTAAGAACCCTGAGGTGCAAATTTGCTTTGTTTGTGGGGAAAATTTGGAGAGCTTGAAATTTTCTGACCTATTTCTGCCATCTTCCCAGTTGAGCTAAATTCTAAAAGAAAAGTTAGTAAAGTAGTGAGAAACAGTGTATTTATAGAGGTTTAAAAAATGGGGCCGGGGCGATGATATTTAGGCTGTTAGTTTTAGGATACTAATTTTTATGGCTTTAATTGACATAGATTCAAAGAAAGTCTCTGATATATTAATACTACTGATATATTAATGTATCAGTTCCTGGATGTCTATTGATAGGCTAATTTTATGATTTAGAGATTAGTAGGAGTTAGGCTTAGGCAACTTCCTTCCAGAACCAACACCAAGGGATATAAACTAAGTCATTCCTTTTTTGAAGTCAATATGCAGGTCATAAAATTATGACCTTAAAATAATCTAAAGATAAGATACAGCTCTGCTAAAATCAACATGAAGTCAAGAGGTATATCCTTAAGACGATCTAAAAATCAAGACAACTTGGAGCCATGATATAGTATTCAGTATTCCTGAGGTTACAAGCACATCATTTCCCTTTCAAACAGTATCCCTGATATTACAGCCACATTACAAAGGCACAGAAGTAAGGAGACTCCTGTTATAGTTCAACTAATTGGTAAGAAGGGCTTCAACACTATGGTGGTGGCCATGTGAATGGAGGGAAGAGAATAGATATGTTGTGAAAGGAGAATAAATGAGATAATAAAGAGAATAAACAAGATTTAGCAGCTGGTTGGATACATAGTCTGAGAAAGAGAGGAAGAACTGAGAATGACATCGTTTATGAATCTAGGTGACTGGATAGATGATAGTACTCTTGAAAAATGTAGAATTAGAAAGATGGATGGTTTGGGGGGAAAAGGGAAAAAGATGATTTTTAAGAAAGTATTTTATAAGAGACAAAAGAGCATTGTTTCTGGGGTTACAATACTTGGTTTAAATTCCATTTCTGATAATTGACACTTATATGATTTGGGGCTCTTAAATCTCCCTGGGCTCCAATTTACTCTTAAGGGCTGTCCTAGATGCTATCTAAGATCCTTTGCAGCTCTAGATCTTTGATCCTTTGATCATTTTGAACATAAAATGTATGAAATGCAATTGATATGTTCAATGGACAAATATAAACAAAGATGGAACACAAAACAGTTATTTTTATCTTTTATCTCCACTTTCAGAAATCAAGCCCCCCATATATGGTAATTTTTGAAAATGGAAGCAATACTCAGTGTTAAAGAACACAATAAAATATCTATATTTTTAAGTTTGCATTGCACATACTGTTAGAGTACCATGGTAAATGTTGCAATGTATTTTAAGACAAAAACTTGACAATTCAACATGTTTAAAAATTTTGCAAATTCTTTATCATTTCATTTTTTAATCAAAAGTGATTTTAAAAAAGCAAAAACACAATATGGAACTTATTTTTCTTGACTTTTGTCTGCAATAGGGGTTTTATTTTTCTTCTTACATAAGGGGGCAGATTTTCATTAATTAAAAATACGAAAACTTAATTTTTAAAAACAGTGAGGACCTGGAAGCAGAGATTTCTGTTCCTTTCTACATATGGAAAATATATTGCTATATTGCACATATAAATGTACCTGAAACTTGAACTTTTATGGGACAAAAGCTCAGATTTTCACGCTGAGAAGAGATAGAGGGCTAGCAACATTTGCTGGGGAAAAAAAACAAAAACAAAATGAGAAGAACATACTAAAGATAACTCTCCATGAATAACATTGCTTGACAGGTTCTTTGTCTTTGTATTTCCAGCCTGGTGACCTGGACATAGTACAGATGCTTAATATAAATGCTTATTGATTAATTTAAATACATAAAAAGGATAAGAAAATCATTTTAATTATTAGAATACCAAGACAAGTTTTGTGCTTTTAAAATAATATATTTTCTATACTTGGATAATTAATTTTTAATATCTCAAACTTACTAGAAGTTACTTTTCTATAAGACTGCTTTGCTAAATCAGAGAAGAGTTGTATATTTAGAAAGCAATCAAACTGAAAGCTGATCATATTTTTTTATTTAGAATAGCAATGCATTGGGGCAGCTACATTCCCTGGAGTCATGAAAACCTGAGTTCAAATATGGTCTCAGACAAAAATGGTCTCTTACTAGCTGAATGACTCTGCCCAAGTCATTTTATCACAATTTTCTTACCAAAACAAAAACCAAAAACACAAACTAACAATGCATGAATGTCTTATGTATTATATAATAATAGTAAGTAATTGTTTATTCAATGATGTCTGACTTACTTTGCTGCTCCCCTCTCCTAGGAGTTGGGCTGGGGAATGATGACAAGAGGTGAGGGTGAGGATGGATAGCTACTGGTAAAAGAAACCTTGCTACAGGTTGGAAAGAAGGCAGGGGTATAATGATGGCACTAGACTTCTATGTCTATTGAATCTTCTTAACCTCCCATAGGAAGATGTGCCTCAGCTTAGCTTCTTCCTAATCTCTATCCCAGCATTGTTATTTTTAAGGGATACAAGTGGCAAATAATATGAAAAACGGGAGAATAATATCCCAGTCTCTCTCTTGATCTTCTCTCCAACTATACCCTGTGGTGGCCTCATTAGTTTTATAGTCTTTCCCTCTTTCCCATGAGGTATATTCTCCGCATTAACTTTTGTGTCCTGAAGTTTTTCGAAACTTCTCTTCACTAGAACTATCTTAAAAAGTTGACTTTAGATTTTTTTTTTAATGTTACTTAGCCTGGACACTTTTTTAGAAGCTTGTACCAGGCATCAAAAAGCTAGTTGTGCTTCTGGGAATCAAAATGGTGAAGAAAAATAATTTATTTAGCCTGAAGGAGAGAAGACTTGGGGGGAAGACTTATATTCAAGTATTTGGAAGACCATCATATGGAAGGAAAGATTAGACTTGTTCTGCTTGATTTTAGAGGGCAAAACTAGGATCAATAATACATGAAAAGTAGATTTCTTCTCAATAAAAGGGAAAACTTCCTCATAATTAGATTTGTCCAGAAGTGCAACAGGCTACCATAAGTATAAAAATTCAATCAGTTGGGAGTAGGCATTCCTACTTCAGGACAGATTCTATTAGATGATCTCTTAAGGGCTCTTTCAATTCTAAATCTATGTTCCTAGAAATCTTTGGTATACAAAGCAAGTTGTCATTTGTATAAACTTGTTGTTTCTTTCCTCAGCATGCACAGCAGGGTGGGATCCACGCTGGTCCTTTGGAAGAAAGTCTGTTTCTGGAACACAGTGAAAGACTTTGCCATGGGGAAGATCGTGAAACTGTTTTAAAGAAAAGTTCCCCCCATGTAAAAATAGCTGATATGCCTTTACATTCTCCTCTTTCCAAATACCAAAGCACTGTTATTTCTCAGGGATACAGGCGGCAAATGATATGAAAAGAAAAAAAGGGAGAATAAAATTGTAGTGTTCAAGTCAAAAGAAAAGGGGGGGGGGATAAAATTGTAGTGTGCAAATCAATCTGGTTTTTATGTCATTTTAATTTTTATTGATATTGCCTAGTATTTGTCTTTATAATTAGCTATTGTATTAATTTATGGATTATGCTTAAGGTGGAAGAGAGCTAAAGTTCTTCCTCTAGTGGCTTTCTCTCATTTTAAAATAGGTACTTAAAACTTCATAAAGCCTATTACTCTAAAGCATTCACATTGTCCTCCCTGGGACTCCCTGGGAGTTTTAGTCCCAATCCCTACTTTCTCAGAAATCCAAAATGTTTTATGGGTTGGGGTGAACACTCAAGGGCTATTATTCTTTTATCCTAACTTCCCTGTACCTAGACCTCAAGCCATAGATGCTAGGTGGGACTATAAACAATCCTGTAAGTCAGTCTACTTGAAGAACATCATGAAGAGATTTTCTGACATTGACTGAGCTACATTTAGCCAGACTTTCTTGTTTCTATAATCACAGAGAAATCTAACTTCCTAAAGAAAGGAAGATTATCATCAAACTTGATAATGTCAGACTGGATCATATCAATTTGTTTTCCCTCATAGTCTGTTCTGATTATGCCTTCTATGAACTTGTCAAAGTCTTTTTTCTGGTTTATAATTTCAGTTTATATAATCTCTTGGGTTAGTGTGTTTTCTGCTATCTATAGGAAGTACACTAATGTGCCTATAAAATAATGAAATTAATTCTGTAGGCATATAAGAAAAAAAATCTCACTGGTTTTAGCTTTACCTTGTACTTTTTGAATTTATTATGAATATGGCTGTGGGAGGAGAGGGGAAGGGAAGAAAGGTGGGGGGAGAGATATTTAGTGTATGAGAATAGTTTTAAAACAAGAAGCCAGAATTCAATCACCCTGTACTGGATTCTTTTAATAAACTGAGCTGCAAGCTCTGGAAAGGAAAAGACTAAAGTTTCCCCCCCCAAAAAAAAAAAATTAACACTTAAATTTTGAAATTTCAAGAGACTTCCAAGTTTCTAGAAGTTTTCCCATGTGCCATTAGCTGCACTATTGAATTCTTTGAGTCTCTTCCTGTCTGTCTCCAGAGAGACTTTTCACATCTTATTTTATCAGAAACTCCTTTTCATTCCTGATCATCTTGAGCTTAGAAGAAATAAAATCTCAGAATCCAGTGTTTTTAATAAATTAGGCCTCCACCTTAGACCACCACCAGAGAAAGTAAGGGGTCAGACAACCGGTCAAAAAGAAATTAAGACTCAACACATTTTAGATCATCAGATCATTTTAGATCATTAGATCCACACAAAGATGAGTAGAACATTTTCCAACTGAAGACTACTTAGTTTGGCAAGAAAAATCTATGGCACCAGGCTGGGAGTCCAACATGCAATCCTATTGCAAGGCATGCCAGTTTAACCAACAGCAAGGCTGGAGCAGGTTTGTGGGCTTCTGAATCTGTGACAATACTGGTGTTTTCTAGACCTCTCAGCAAAGAGACACCAAAGATAACTTGGAAGGTCAGCAGGAAAGGTACGTGAGTAGGGCGAGAAGGCCTTGGGAAATCAGCAAACCAGGAATGGTCCTGGGCAGTGGTGGCAGCTGCAGGTTCTGGAGGTTCTCAGCTCACAGGGAGTCTCTCTATTAGCACTGAGGAAGGACTCTGTTGCTTTAGTACACTGGAACTTAAAGCCACAGTGGAGCAAGGATCTCTGAAAATAGCTGCACAAAGCCCCTGAAATTTGGGACAGTGTACCCTCCACCTTGTAAAAACAGTTCTACTTTAACAAAGTTAAAAAGCTAAGTCATAGGCTGGGAAAATGAACAAACAATAGAAGAAGACTTTGACATAGAAAGTTATGCTAGTGAGAAGGAAGACCAAAACATAAACTAAGAAGAAGGTAACAAAGCCTATTTCCAAAGCCTCCAAAAAAAAAAAAAAAAAAAAAAAAGAATTGGGTTCAGGCCATGAAAGAGCTCAAAAGGGATTTTGAAAATCGAGAGAATTTGAAAAAGAATTAAGAGTAATAGAAAAATACAAAAAAAAAAAAAAAAAGCTAAAATTGCCTTAAAAAGCAAAGTTGGCCAAATGGAAAAGGAGGTACAAAATCTCACTAAAGAAAATTATTCCTTGAAAATTAGAATTGGAAGCTCATGGAAGCTAATGATTCTATGAGAAATCAAGAAACAAAACAAAACTAAAGGAATGAAAAAGTAGAAAACAATGTAAAATATCTCATCACCACAACTCATCTGGAAAATAGATCTAGGAAAAATAATTTAAAAATTATTGGTCTACCTAAAAATCATGATCAAAAGAAGAGCCTGCACATCATCTTTCAAGAAATTATCAAGGAAAATTGTCCTGATATTCTAGAACAAAAGGATAAAATAGAAATTTAAAGAATCCACTGAGCACTACTTGAAAGAGACTCCCAGGACTATTATATCCAAATTTCAGGACTCCCAGATCAAAGAGAAAATACTGAAAATATCCAGAAAAAATTTCAATTATAATGGAATCACAGTCAGTATAATACAATACTTAGTAGCTTCCACATTAAAGGATCAGAGGGCTTGGAATATATTAGTCTAGAGAGCAATGGAGCTAGGATTACAACCAAGAATCACCCATTCAGAAAAACTGAGTATAACCCTTTGGGACAAAGGTAGATATTCTATGAAATAGAGGGCTTTCAAGCATATGCGATGAGAAGACCAGAAATGAATAGAAAATTTGATTTTCAAATATAGCCCTCAGGAGGAGCATAAGGAGATATTTAGGAAAAGAATATTATAAAGGACTTAATAAAGTCTCTTTATCTACATGGGATGATATAACAAGAACTTTCTCATTATTATAGCAGTTAGGAGTGGTACATAAAGAGGACACTTGTGTGAGTTGAATATAAAAGGATAATATTTTAAAAAATAAAACAAAAGGGTGAAAGAGGAATGTATTGGGAGAATGGAAAAAGGAGAGGTGGAATGATATAAATTGTCTGCCCCATAAAAGAGATATAAAGTTTTTACAGTGGAAAGGCAGAAAGGGAAAAAGGAGTTTGTCAGCTTTGCTCCCAACAGAATTGGCTCACACACTCAATATGGGTATAGAAATCTATCTTACCCTGCAGGAAAGTAAGAGGGGAAGGAAATATGAGAAGGAAGGAGGATGGAAGAAGAGAGGGCATATTGGGGGAGGGAGTAGTCAGTAGCAAAACACTTTTAAGGAGGGTCAGGAGAAAGTAGAATAAACAAGGTGGGGAATACAATTAGCAACAGCAACTGGGAAAAGAATTTTGAAGGAAGTTTCTCTGATGAAGGCCTCATTTCTTAAATGAATAGGTAACTGAGTCAAAACTACTAAAAAAAAAAGCCATTCCTCAATAAATGATCAAAAGCTATGACCTATGCCCTAAGTGCTATAATATCATGAATATCCTTTGACCTAATAATACTACTACTAGGCATGAATCCCAAAAAGGTTTAAGAAAAAAAGGGAAAGGGCCTATATGTACAAAGATATTTATAGAAGCCCTGTTCTCAGGGCAAAGAATTGGAAATTGAGGGGATGCTCATCATTGGGTAATAGCTGAATAGTGGTATGTGATTATGATGGAATATTATTATTCAAAGAGAAATAATGAGCAGGATGCCCTCAGAAAAACCCAGAAAATTCTGCATGAACTCAAGCAGAATGAAATGTACTGTGTACAAAGTAATAGCAATGTTGTGATCATCAGCTGTGAATGACTGCATTTCTCAGCAATACAATAATCTAAGACAACTATGAAGGACTTCTGATGAAAAATTCTATTCATACCCAGAGAAAGAACTGATAGTGTTTGAAAACAGATTGAAGCACACTTCTTTTTTTTTTAACTTTATTTTTCTTGAAGGTTTTTGGGAGACAGGAGAAAGATATGGTTTTTTTCCACAACATGACTTTTATGGAAATGTTTTTAAGAAAGAGAAAGAGAGAGAGAGAAAGATTAGAGGAGAGTCTTTGCTGACACTAGGTACAACTGTCACTGTCTGGCAATTTTATTGCCAGTAGGAGTTCTGAGTCACAATTCTAAGGTTGAGAAAAGCACTGGGAAGTCAATCACAAAGGAGAAGGGGCTTTGATTGCAGTTTCAAGACAAACAGAATGCTAGAACTTTGTCTTTGCAAGGGTCCAGGTAAGAACCAAAATGTGGTCTGGGGAAGTAGTGACCATACCTCTCTCAAAATCATACCACATTGGAAGTACCAAAAACTTATAACCCCTCAGAAACAGCTCTGGAAATGGTAATATGAAAAAGCCCAAAGGTTGGCACAGTGTCTCCCTATCCCAACTTTAACATAAAATTCATTCCCAAAAAAAAATAGATTTAAAAAATGAGCAAACAACAAATGTACTTGACCATAGGAAGACCAAGACATCAACTGGAAAAAAAAAAAAAAGACAATATGAAAACAGCTTCAAACAAAGCCTCAAAAAAAAAAAAAATGCTACTTGGACCCAAGCTGAACAAGAATTCCTGAAAACATTAAAGAAAAAGATAAGAATAGTAGAGGGGGGAAATGGGAAATGAGTGTTGTAAGAAAATTATGAAAAGAGAATAGTTTGACAAAAGAGCACAAAATACTGAAGAAAATAATACCTTAAAAAACTGAATTTGCCTATTGATAAAAGCAGAAAGATTCCCTAAATAAAAGAACTCCTTAAAAAGTAAAATAGGTGAAATGGAAAAGGATTTACAATAATTAACTGAAGAAAATATTCCTTAAAAAACAGAATTGGCCAAATGGAAAAAGAGGTACAAAAAATTCATTGAACAAAATAATTCCTTAAAATATAGAACTGAATAAAAGAAAGCTAATGACTCCATTAGACATTGAAAAAAAGCAAAACAAAAATCAAAAGAATGAAAAAATAAAATGTGAAATATCTTATTGGAAAAATAATTGACCCAGAAAATAAATTGAGATATAATTTAAAAATTACAGAACTGCCTGAAAACCATGATCAAATAAAGAGCCTAGATATCATACTTCAAGAAATTATAAAGGAAAACTTTCCAAATATTTTACATCCAGACGGTAAAAATAGAAGTTGAAAAAATCCAGTGATCAACTCCTGAAAGAGATTCCAAAATGAAAATTCTCAGGAATATTATAGCCAAATTCAATCAACCAAAAAGAAAAAAAAAAATCAAATATCATGGAGCAATAATCTCCACATTAAAGGAGTGGAGGACTTGGAACGTGACACTCCAAAAGGAAAAGGAACTTAGACTAAAACCAAGAATAACCTAACCAGCAATACTGAGCATAATTTTTCAGGAGGAAAATCAATATTTAATGAAATAGAGGATTTTCAAGCTTCTGAAGAAAAGACCAGAAATGAATAGAAAATTTGCCATTTCTACATAAGAAGCAAAAGAAGCATAAAAAGGTCTAAGAAACATAATTTCTGGATAATTAACAATCATTTTGTCCTATAGCTTTGGAAGAATGGATGTTCTCAATAGATGCAAATAAACTTAGGTTGGTTAGCAATTAATGAAAGAATGAATATTATAATGAGAGGTGCTTATTCTAATGAAGGGCTGGTGACATGACTTTGACTATGTTACTCATGGACAAAGAAAGACTTATCTCAAGCCATACCATCCTGTATTTTCTTTTAAGATTTTATTTTTCTCCAGTTATATGTAAAAAAAAAAATTAACATTTGTTTTTAAAACTTTAAGTTCCAGGTTCTCTCCCTTCTTTCCTCCCCAGCTCCTCCCACCCCACTGAGAGGGCATATGTGAAGTCATGTGGAATAATTCTGTAAAAGTCATGTTGGGAAAAAAAAAACAAACAGATTTTTCTACCCCCTTCCCCCCCAAAAAAAAACCTCAAGAAAAATAAAGTAAAAAAAAATAAGTATATTTTAATCTATATTCAGATACAATCAGTCTTTCTGTGGGTATGGACAGCATTTTTCATCAAAATTCCCTCACAATTGTCCCAGATTATCGTATTATTGAGAATAGCAAAATCATTCACAGCTGATCATTCTACAATATTGCTGTTCTTTGTATTTAGTACACATCATACACATTATTACATCAGTTCATAAAAGTCTTTCCAGGTTTTTCTGAGAGCATCCTTCCTATTTATTATTTCTTATAGCAAAATTCCATAATAATTACATACCACAATTTATTCAGCCATTCCCCAACTGATGGGCGCCCCCTCATTTTCCAATTCTTTGCCCCCAGAAAAGACCTGCTATAAATTTTTTTTTCTGTATATATAGGTCCTTTTCTTCATACCACCCCTGTCTTGGGCAATCTATATAAAAGACTTTATCTTCCATCCAGTCAATAAACAATGAATGATTGTGGGATAAGAATTCTACCTAGATATAATGGTCTGGGTGGAATCAATTTTGGGGCAAAGTCAGAAATGTTCTTGAGAAATTGGGCTTTGAATGAGGAAATAGAAAGGAAAAAAACCTTCATCTAATTTGATAAATGGTTATTAATATGAGAGAAATAACTATTTCTCTCAAAGATAAAATATGAAAGAATAATTCTTAGAGTTTCAATAAAGTTAAACTGTTTACATTCCCATATGGAAATATGATACATGTAAGTCCTAAGAATTTTATTATTTTTAAAGCAGACGCAAGAAGGCTTTGTGAAAGTAGGGATTTGCCTGAGTTCTCCCCTAGAGTCCTTCAAAAACCTTTAGATAATGACTCTAAACAAATTTTAGAGCATTATACCTAAAAAAAAATGGAGTAGAACAATTTTTCAGCTGAAGGTTGGCAAGAGGGGTCTGTTGTGTCAGAATGGATTTTGAGCACAATCTTATTTCAAGACCCACTAGCACAGCAGGACCCCAGAAAAACCAGGAAGTAGCAGTGATTTCTGGACCTCTCAGCCCTCAGAGGCCAAGGACAACTCCCCAAGAAATGTTTGGCATATTAGGGTGTGAAGGGAGCCCCATCCCAGGATTGGGCTTTGGGAGCCACTGAATTAACAGCAAAGGGAGTATTAGCAGTGCTGCTATAGGAGCAGTAATAGCAACCACATGGCAGCAACAACAACAGCTTCTGGAGATCTCAGCCCAGATATAGGAGGGGCCAGAACAGCTGGTCAGGGGGAGATTGCAGGGGCTTCTTTGTTGGCACTATGGCAAGACTCTGTTGTTTTGCTCATACTCAGATCTAGGTAGTAGTGCGGTCCCACAGTACAGTCCCTAAAAGGATCTCTGTAACCAGCTGCACAAAACCCTTGAAGCTTTAAACAGAGTACTCTCCACCCTGAAAAAACAGAGCCCTACTTTAACAAAGAGTTAAAAAGCCAAGTCATAGGCTAGGAAAATGAACAAACAGAAAAAGATTCTGATCATAGAAAGTTACTATGGTGATAAGGAAGATACCCACTCAGAAGATGACAACAAAGTCCAAGCTCCTACGTCCAAAAATAAGAATTGGCCTTAGGCCCTGGAAGAGCTCAAAATGGACTTTGCAAATTAAGTAAGAGGTAAAATTGGAAAGAGAAATTAGTAATGAAAAAGGAAATACCAAAAGCTAATGAGGAAAATAATTCCTTAAAAATTAGAATTGAGCAAATGGAAGCTAATGGGCTCATGAGAAATCAAGATACAATAAAACAATTTCAAAAGAATGGAAAAAAAGGAATTTACATAACAGAGGTAATGGGTTTGTATCAATTATGTTGGGATGATATCCACAATGAAATTTTAAAAATGAAAAAATAAGAGGAATGCACTTGGAAAAGAGGAAAGGGAAAAGTAGAATGGGGAAAATGTTCTCACATAAAAGAAACACACAAGAAAGTGTTTTTATGTGGAGGACTATGCTTGAACTTCACTTCATAATTAGCTCAAATTATGTAGAGAAATTATTTATAGAAATGAAATCTACCTAATAGGAAAAAAGGAAGGTAAAAAGATATGGGGACTGTGGGGAGAGAACTGATAAAAGGGAATTCAGATTGGGGAAAATACTTGTAAAAAGGGACAGAATAAAAAGAGAGAAAGAAAGAAGAAGAAATAAGAAAATGGGATTAAAGGAAATACATAGTAACCATAACTATGAATGTGAATGGGATGGATACTACTATTGAGATTGTTTTTATTAGAAATGACAAATGCTGGAAGGAATGAGGGGTAAATAGGTACACTAATGAATTATTGATGGAGTTGTGAATTGGTCCAATAATTCTACTTTATTAATTATATCTTTTTATTTTCAAAATATATACATGAATAATTTTGAAATTCACCCTTACAAAACCCTGTGTTCTAATTGTTTTCCTCTCCCTTCCCTTCCTGTCGGCAAGTGATCCAATATATGTTAAACATGGGCAATTTCTCTATACGTATTTCCACAAATATCATTCTGCACAAGAAAAATCAGATCCAAAAGAGAAAAAAATGAAAAAAGAAAACAAAATGCAAGCAAACAACAACAAAAAGAGTGAAAATACTATGTTGTGGTCCACATTCAGTTCCTACTGTCCTCTCTCTGAGTGCAGATGGCTTTCTTCATCACAAGCTGGTCCAATAATTTTAGAGAATAATTTGGAACTAGGCCCACAGACAATAAAATTGTGCATACTCTTTTATCTAACATTATCACTACTAGGTCTGTGTCCCAAAGAGATCAGAGGAAGAAGAATCTATATGTACAAAAATATGGTAGCACTTTTTGTAGTGGCAAAGAATTGGAAATTGAGATGATGCACATCAATTGGGGTATGTCTGAAGAAGTTGTGGCATATAATTGTGATGGAGTATTATTGTTCTGTGGGAAACTATGAGTAAGATGGTTCCAGAAAAGCATGGCAAAACCTATATGAACTGATACAAAACGAAGAGAACCATGAAATCATTGTGTACAGTAACAGAAACATAATAATGATCAAATGTGAAAGATTTGGCTATTCTGATCAATACAATTATCCAAGACAATTCTAAATGACTCACAATGAAAATTGCTATCCACTTTCAAAGAGAGAACTGATAAAGTCTGAATGTAAATTTAAGTATAATTTTCTCATTTATTTTTTCTTGCTTTTTAAATAATATGGTTAATATGAAAATATGTTTTGCATGATCTCACATGTATAATTGATATTTTTTCATTGATAGGGGAAGATGTGGGAGTGAGAAATTTGGGGACTCAATTTAAGAAAAGAATGTTTTAAAAAGTAAATAATAAATTACAAAATAAAGAACACTGGTGATTTTTGGTGAGAGCAACTTCAAATGATGAGGTCAAAATTCTGATTAGATAGAATATAGAACAGAGGGAGAGGAAAGCAAGTGTAGATGGCTTTGCAAGTTTTTTAGCAAAGAATAAGACAATAGCTATCAGTGATGGACAGTTCAAATGCAAGGAAAGGGAATCATGGGCATATATTTATAACTATCAGAAAAGTAGCCAGTACACAGGGAAAAAGCCAAAATTAGTGAGATATAGGGAACAATGGAGAGGGCAATCTGTGGTAGAAGACAAGATCAATAGGATCACTTATTCGTGCAGAAGGATATGCCTTGGCAAGGAGAAAGGCCATTTCCTCATGAGAGAAAAAAGTGAAGAAGGAACAATAGTGAAAAGCATCTGAGTAATGAGAGATGTAGAAATGGAGAGATGAATGGTCAAAGATATGGAGAATTAGCTCTCAAAGGAAGAAGTCTGAACTATTAACAGACATGAAAAACATGCTTTAGATCACTAATGTGGAGAAATGAAAATTAAAATGTCTTTGAGTTCTCCCCTCATGCCAATCAGATTGGCAAAGAAGGAAATGATCATTGTTGGAGGGATGCTTGAAGTATAGGCACAATGGATATACAGTTGTGAATAGAACAGCTTTTCTAGAAAGCAGTTTAAAATTATCCCCCCAAAATAACCCTTTAATCTGGCCTTACACCCCAATTGTGAAAAGGAGGAAAAAGTTATATGAAAGCAATGGAATATTATCTATTAGAACATAATGAAAAGGACAATTTCAGCATAATCTATAAAGACCTATGTGAACTGATGCAGAATAAACCAGAAGCACAATTTATGTAATTACCATGCCATTATTATACAGAAAAACAATTGAAAACTTTAGAATTCTGACTAATGAAGTAACCGTGAGTTCAGAGTATTGATAATGTAGCATTCTACTCAGGTCCTGACTGAGAGGTAATAGACTAAATATATATACAATGAGGTATACAGAGCCAATAAAAAACTTTATTTTCCTTAAAAGGCATTTAACTATGCCTTTTTTTTAAAGTGTGCAGAAGGTGAGTCTGGATTTTTTAGTCCCACATAGAAAAGAGAATGCTAAGCATAAATGAATCAGCATGCCTTAAAGAATGATTAGAAAAGAATTTAGTAACTTATCACAACTAGCACAATTAGTCTATTGTCTCATTGGGACATAAAACAGTTGCAAATTTAGCAGGGGTGTACAATAAGAACTAGATGCCAATTAACAAGAGATATGCAGTTAAGAATGGATATCCTTACTAGAGAGATCTGGGATGAACTGGATCAAAGAAGAGGCCCTGGAGTTTGGCTCACAAAGGAAAAACATGATCCCAGAGATGGACAGGAACAAGAGAAGGGTATTCACCAGATGAGGGAGGTGGGATAGTCGGACTCCAAAGAAATAAATCTTTACTGGTGCCCAGTCTGTCCCACTGGTACCAGAGAGTCCATTGAACCAGATCCCTGTCCATCCCACTTTTAACACCAATTTAAATGTCAACCAGCCAAGGATGAGTCTCTAACCTATGGATGATGAGAGTTGAACAAAGTGGATCAGACAGGAGAGTAATGAATAAGCAGAAATTTAATTTCAAAGTGAGGGAAAGGGCTTGCAAGCAAGGACATATGCTGGAGTCCCACCCTTGGTAGGAGTGGTGCTTTAATGTGTGAAAATCTCAATACTTACACCAATGGCTGAACAGTGAGATGTAACCTTGACAGTGAAGGGTAACAGTAACAATGTAAAAATTTTTATTTATAACAGTGCTTCATGATCAGAATCTCAGTTCTGACAATTGTTGCCGGGATTGAGAGTGCAAAGGATTGTTTTTATACTAAGCTCAGGGGGCAGTTTGCATGCTGGACCTTACCTCTGGAAAACAGGGTGTCTCCTAATATTTTGACATACCAAATTGCTTTCCTGAGTAGAGCAATTAATAAGTTCACCAAGAGTCCAAGCATTTTTTTTAAAGTTTGAATAAATCATTTTCCACATGTGTTGCCAAGTAAATAAAGTGAAAATGTAAAATAAATGTGTGGTGTTTTCTTTAAGAAAGGAAAGGAGATTATTAGAGAGGAGACTTAGGTTCTTCTTGTCTATAACAAGAAAATCTGAGTTCAAATCCAGTTTTACAGACTTGATAGCTCTAAGACCCTAAAGAAGTCACTTAAACTGTTTGCCTCAATTTCCTCATCTGTTAAATAAGGAATAATAATAGTACCTTCCTCCTAGGAATGTTATGAGGATCAGCTGAGAAAATGTTTGTGAAGGACTGAGCAGAATGCCTGGCATATAGTAGGTACTATTATACATGTTATTATTGTTTTGTTATTTTTATTACTATTGCATAATATTGTTGATACATAATCTGTTTTACTTTCTTGTAGATACGATTTCTCCTGCACAAAAAATGATGCAATAACCATACATATATTCGATTTCTTAAGTATTCTAACATAATTATCATATAGTGGATATCCTGCCATCTAGGGGAGGGGTGGGGAGTAGGGGGGTAAAATTTGTAACAGAAAGCTTTGTAAGGGTTAATGTTTAGGAATTACCCATACGTATGTTTTGCGAAGAGTATTTTTCTTCTAAACAACTTCAAGATGCAAAGAATTTGATGAATCTCTCTAAATTGTTTTTCAACTGCTATATATGAACTACTTTAAAATAAACCTTGAAATTCTATGTAACTGGTAATTATTATAATAAAGTAAGGCCTTAACATAGGATTGATAAATAATTATAGATTACAAAGTAAAATAAAGATTTTTTTAAAAGGAGGTACAATTTAAATATCTAGATATGGAGTGTTAAGAGAGCTGCTTTTGGAATTGAGAAGTCTTGGCTTTACTTCTCCTGCATCTCTTACCCTTTATATACATTGGATGTGATCAGGGACAGCTACTTCACCTCTGAGAGCTACAAGTACTCCATTAAAACTCTACTTTTCAGAGCAGTTGCTGATTTCCACTAATAGAGAATTTCCTTAGGGAATTTTGTACACCATGGGGTCAAACTCAGTTAGAAACGGGGCTACTAAAGTACACATAAGGATTCTTGGCAGCTGCATATTGACTTAGAAAATCACATATGAATATTATCTATCTTCTATTGTGGACAGCTAGATAGGATAGTCGTTAGAGTGCCAGTGCTGGAATCAGAAAGATTCATTTACCCGATCCTGGACAAGTCACTTAACCTGTTTGGCTCAGTTTCCTTTTCTCCAAAATGAGATGGATAAGGAAATGGCAAACCACTTCAGGATCTTTGCAAAAAAAAAAAAAAAAAAAATTTCAAATGAGATCAAGAAGAGTTGGACATGACTGAAAAAAATGACTACAACAACAAAAATTGTTCTACTATATTTTTTATTTATCTCACTAAATACTGCCCAGTTATATTTTAGTCTCATTCCACATTCAGGAATGCTATGACTTACAGATTTGTCTGTGCTTGATACCTCTTCCCAATACCAAGAAAATAACTGCTATTCTTATCCCCATTTTCCAGTCAAAGAGCGGTTAAAAAACTTTCACAGAGATAGTAAGTTTGAGGCTGAATTTGAGCTCGGGTTTTCCTGAATCTGAAGCTAGCCTGGTTTTTTATTGTAAACGAGTAATACCCTATTAAAATAATTACCTAATTTAAGCCTAGGAACAGTTTTGTATGGGTCTCTTTCTCTGCTTCTTTATATTAAACAAAAAGTTTGTTAATAATATTAATAGTAAACAAGATGTTAATAGCATAGTCATATCACTGTAAGCCTCTAGTTAAGAAATTCCTAACAATTTGGAAGAGATTAGGCTTTCTTACTTAATTCACATTTATATTCCTCTCTAGGTAATCCCTGGATTTCTTTATGATTAATGCTTTTTCAAGATGCATTTTCACCTTAACCTCTTCAAGGTTAAATGAGGTTGACTGATTTTGATCCTATCCTTAGAAAAGCAAATCGAATTTGGCAACCTGTTGAGAACAACGTATTTAATTAGACATTGAACCACATTTGTTCCTATACCTACATATTGTTATAACATTGAAAGCACATCTTTCATAAAAACTAGTGAATGTAAAATTAAAGAAATCTTTGTCATTGAATCTGTACTTCATTCTTCTGTGTTTCTAAAAGATCTGTGTGTAATCAAAATTTTGCAAATATAGAAACATACCAAGGCCACACAAATCCATCTTAGGCTACATATTATAAAACAATATCAGAATAGTTGTCTGAAGTCTTTTGTCCCACCTAAATGAAAAACTCTTTAATTATCAGTTTTCAACAATGTATAATAAAATTATCCTTCCTTATCAAAGGTCTAACCATTTTCTGAGAGAGAACTGGGTAAAAGTTCAGTAGGGAACACTAAGTTCCTGGAAAATATATTTGTGTTTTTTGTTATTGTCTGGTAGTTCAATCATGTCTGACTCTTTGTGATCCACAGCAAGTCAGGCACTTCTATTCTCCACTACCTCTCAAAAGTCTGTCCAAGTTCATGTTTGTTGTTTCCATGATACAATTCATCTTTTTCATCCTCTGCCATTGCCTTTTCCTTTCAATTTTTTCTAATATCAGGGTCTTTTCTAAGGAGTCCTGCCTTCTCATTATGTGGCTAAATTATGTAAGCTTCAGCTTCAGTATTTAACATTTCAGTGAATAGCCTGAATTAATTTCTTCAATTATTGACTGATATGTTCTCCTTGATGTCTCAACAATTTTTCCAGCAAAATTCTAAAGTGTCAATTCTGTGTTATAAAGTTGATGTTGTTGTTTTTTAATAGTCCAACTCTCACAGCTATACATTGCTACTGGAAAAACTATAACTTTAACTATACAGACAAGATGATGTCTCTGCTTTTTAATATGCTGTCCAGATTTGCCAGATTTAAAGAGGGAACACTTTTTTTTTCAATAGTATTTTTTTTCCAAATATATGTAAAGATATTTTCCAACATTCATTTTTGTAAAATTTTGTGTCTCAATGTTCCATAACTTCATATACCATAACTTAGTCATTCTCTAACTGATGGGCATCTACTTAATTTCTAGTTTCTTGTCACTACAAAAAGAGCTGCTACAAACATTTTTGCACATATTTATTTTCCCTTTTTTATTATTTCTTTGGGATACAGACCCAATAGTGGCACTGCTGGATCAAAGGTTAGGCACATTTTTTTGACCTTTGGGCATAGCTCAAAATTGCTCTTTAGAATAATTAAATAAGTTCTTCACTCTACCAACAATGTATTAGAGGTTCTAGTTTTCCTACATCTCCTCCAACATATATCATTATCTTTTCCTGTCACATTAGCCAATCTTAAGAGATATGAGGTGGTAAGTCAGAATTGTCTTAATTTGCATTTGTCTAATGAACAGTTATTTAGAGCCTTTTTTTATATGGCTAGAAATGGCTTTAGTTTCTTCATTTGAAAATTGTTCATATCCTTTGATCTTTTATCACCTGAGGAATGACTAACAATACCTTACTCTAATTAAAAGTTATTATCTATGTATACCCTTCACCTGATTGTTTTTTAAAAATGTTTTTCCAAGAAAAAATGGCATTTGAAATGACTAGTGTTCAGTTTGATAAATCAAAACTGAGAACAACTTTCATCTGTTTCATTTACTATGGTATTGAAAATGGCTCATGAAAGATTTTCAAAGGCAGAAAGGATTTGTCTCTTTTTGTATTTCTCTTTAATTATAGATGCTCAAAATTAGGGTAACTTAATACTATTCCTGAAAAACTTTTACCTCAAATATAGAAGTACTGATTTTTTCTCCTCCATTAATTAAATAATTTTAAATGGTTTCTGGGAACTTCCTGTTTCAAGAAACTCACCTTATAGAGAATTCTGGAAAGAGAGGAGTAAGTCAGAAAAATTCAGGCTCTACAGTTTTCCCCCTCAAAAAAAAAAAAAAAAAGACAACATCCCACCAAAGTGAATACAGAGCAAGAGAATTTTTTTTTTTTTTTTTTTTTTTAGTAAGTAGAGCAGTAGTCTTCCTCAACTTGCTTGGATTTCAACAAAGACTTGACTTCCAGGGAGGGGGGTTTAGCCTAAATGAGATACAAACACCTCCAGAGTCCAGGTAATCAACAAATTTCAACTCCCAGGAATATCTAAGTGGAGAGGCAGAATTGGCTTCTGAAAGTTTCATCTCATAGATCTTGTTGGGAGTTGGAAGACTCAGCAGAGGAAAACTGAAGGACCTTCCACTGTCATTGTCCAAGGAGGCTAGACCCAATTGTGCTGATCCAATGTAGTCCCAGGTTGTGGTTGTAGGAGAAAAAGAGCAAGCATTTGCCCAGTGAGTGTGGTATAGTGGGGTGTGATCCCTTTTGGCTTTTAGCTGGTTTCTGTTTCAAGGCAGTGGAGAGAAATGCAGCCACTGGAGAGGCCACAGGAGCCAGGGCATTTGTGGGTCAGTGTGGCTGGGAGCCATATCTATAAAACTTTTGCATGGAGAGGAATGCCCAAAGTTGGGCCCTTTGACAAAGTTCAGAAAAATAACAGTAAGAAAAGACCTGAGGCCTGAGGTACCATTCCCCACAATTCTGGACTAGAATTTGATTATAATAATAAGCCACTAAAAATAAAATAAAAGGAGAAAAAATCCAACCATAGATAGCCACTAGGGGGACAGAGAAGATCTGTTTGTATTCAGAGGAAGATAAATAAGCTAAAAAAAAGCTACATCTTTTTAAAGAGAAACATCAAATAGTCACAAGCCCAAAAAGAGTTCTTGGGAAAACTCAAATAAAACTTCAAAAGTCAAATAAGAGCGATTGAGGGGGGAAAAAAAGACCAAAGAAAAAATTATGAGAAGAAATTCAACAAATTCATTTCTTTGGAAAAAGAGATCCAAAAACTTAAGAAAATAATACAAATATATCTGAGGGTATAAAACTCTTTGAAATTTATAGAAAAATAAGAGGAGGAGGGAATAGGATAAGACAAGGATATAAAAGGGTATAAAGATTAATTGGAATGGGATAAAGAGGGAAGGAAAAAGTGTGGGGAGAGGATAAGGGAGGGATTCTTGGTGGGAAGGTGGGAGGTTAAAAGTATGGCAAGCTAGCATATGGAAGTAGAAGAGTCAGTAGCAATAAGAAACAAGAGATGCAAACACAATAATAATGATCAGGAGTAGAATTTATTAGAAAAAAAGCAGGGGTAGTAATAATTGATTTCAGACAAATTTACAGTTAAAATAGATTCTTTTTTTTTTTTAACCAGATAATTATCTTTATTCAATTTGTGGTACAAGAAGGCAACTAGTACATACATACATATATATGTATATGTACATATATATGTATACATACACACATGCACACTCAGATACATATACACACATATAGCTATATATATTAGTATTTTAAAAAATGTGAATGCAAGGCCCAGTATCTTAATTTTTGGGCTTTTGCAATTAAATCACAATCTTACAGTTGTCTTCAGTATTTTAATTATGTATGCTCCTACCCACAGTTTTCTCTGAAATACTTTTTGTTGTTGATTTATTCAGTCACTTCAGTCATGTCCAAATGTTCATGACTCCATTTGGAATTTTCTTGGCAAAGGTAATAGAATAGTTTTCCATTTCCTTCAACAGATCATTTTGCAAATTAGACACCTGAGACAAAGAGAGTTAAGTGACTTGCTTAGGGTCACACAGCTCGTAAATGTCTGAGATATATTAGAACTCTGGTCTTCCTGACTTTAGGCCCAGTGCTCTATTTACTTTGCAAAGTGATTGTCTTTGGGATACCTTAGAATATGGTGCATATCTAAGTTTCCACATGTATTGGAAACATAATTTCCCAGATTATTTAAAAAGCATTGAACATGACAATGTATTTATTGGTTATAGGACAGTTGTTATTCCATCCCCCCAAAAATGAAAAAAAAAATGATTTATAGGATCACATTAATTAAAAAAAATAAAAAATTAATAATAGCTCAAAAGCAATCAATATTGTTTTCTTCCCTTTCTTGTGAGTCCCACTGACTCCTAAATTTCTTCAGATTCAATGCAATTGTTTAATGTAGTTTCCACCACACCAACTCCCAGTCTTGGAAGAAAACTGAACTTGTGCCTGTAAGAACAGCAATACCCTGACTTTCTGAGTTTCTCTCATACCATAGTAACTCATATGAATATTTAATCTTTTAGTACTGCTGTGAAATGCACTCTCCCAGGAAGGAAATAAATTTGGATTGTAAAACTGGCACTTTCTCCCTTCCCATTGGACCTACACTATCTAAATAACTTTAATAATAGAATGCAAAATTCAGGTATTTTACTCCTCCATGTTGTTAATTTAGTCTTTTGCCTCTGATTCTCTCCACACTGTGTGTGAAGTGTGTGTGTGTGTGTGTGTGTGTGTGTGTGTTGTGTACATGTGTCTTCCACTTATTTTGTTAAGAATTAAGCTGCCCAGGAATTTCTCCTACTCTTGATAGATAGTCTCATGTGTATACTCTCAAACTTCAAAATTAACTGTTAAATAACAATACTGCTCTAAGTGAAATATAATTATCCTTTCTATATCACTGCATCCCAGCAATCTAAAAAATCTATATAAAATTTTTTGACCCTCTCTTGCTACCAGAGAAGTCTGAACTATTATGGCATGAAAAATAAAATATTTTGATGTTAAACAATATTATATATTTCTGAGTTCCTTAACTTTTTAGTGTCATATGCTGGCCTTTGTGTATTGTCTGTGGCTTCCCCAACTCTCCCCCCCCCAAAAAAAATTTAATTTCTTATGGCAAACCACAATATATCAAAACTGTGATGGGGAAAGTTTCACTGTGGAAGGAATAACTGTATTCCAGAACTTTTAAACTAAAGAATGACAAAACATCACCTTCAGTAATTTCCCACAGGAATCAGTGATGTAGTAAATGACATTATCCAGGTTACCTGGGGTGAATAGCCATTATTAATGACTCTTTGGTACAACTCCTAAATAAACCTGCTCCACTCTCAGGATTCCTCTATTCTTCCAAAGAACTCCATCTTGTGTTCCTTATGTACTCCACTGATATTTTTTACTCAGTGTCAAAAGGGAAGATTCATGTGTCCTGTAGTGGACTTCTTTAATAGTGTGTAAACTTGCTAGCAACTGTAACAGTTCAACTAGGAAGATACCATATTACTTTCTCCGCTCAGGACCTCCCATGTGTTTTGCTGAGCATCCAGACAAGATCAGCTTGTTCTGCCCAAGGAGGGTCCAGCCAGGAGGATAGTTTAAGCCAGTTCTTTATTCAACACTTCCTTTTCCCCTTATAGCCAGCCTGTCTTACATATCTTCCCTTCTCTCCTACCCTCTCCTCCTAACTTAGTCCAGTTAAAATAGATTCAACCAAAAGAGAAAAATAGGGAAACTGTTATATGCCAGCCTTATTAATATTGTTTTAGACGATTCAGACAACTAGAAAATGTAAAGTTTAAATATTGCTGTGGCACAGGAAATGATGAGTTGATGGTTTTATAAAAAATGAAAAGACTTGGACCTAAGCAGGATGATGTTATCTACCTTTGAGGAAATTGAGGATAAACAAACATAAGTACAATGTAACATAAATGTATATAAATATACATGTGTACATGTGTGTTATGATTATAGGTATTTTTGTATACATATGTATATAAATATGTATGTATACATATATGTATATGCATACACATATATATATATATATATCCATGCTTAACTGTAGCCTGCTTGAGGGAGGTAATAGTGGAGGGGGGAAAGGAAGGGAGGAGAAAATAAAATTAAAAGAGCATAGTAAATAACAAAAGAAAATCCTCAAGAAAGCAAAGGTGAACAATTCTGAATACATTGTGCTCTATTATTATATATGTTTTTTTGAAATGGAAATTTATTGTTCTGCTGTATACATTACAATGTTTTTTCTTTTTCTATTTTGCATTAAATTTTAAATAAATACATACTTTTAAAAAAAATAAAAAAGAAGAAAATAACTCCTTGAAAACTACAATGGGGGGGCGGAGCCAAGATGGCGAACTGCAGACAGCTTTCTCTGTGAACTCCTTTGGGACCTTTCCTCAGACCCAGACAAAGTGAGCCTCCGAACTGGTTTTTGAGTGAAGGCTCTGCCAAACATTTGGACTACAACGCACTTCTATCAAAAATCTACCTTGAAAGAACTCCGGAGAAGGTTAGCCTCAGGGAAAATCGGCCACTGGTCGCTATCAGACTCCAGCCGGGGCGGAAGTCAGGGCTGCGATAGAGGGGCGGATTTAAGGCACCCAGGAAGCCCCTGGGAGACGCCTGGGCCACTTTGCTCTGCTTGCGGGCAGGTGCTTTGGCAGATCTGCCTTTGGTAAAGGGTGGATCGAGAGCAGCTGAAAACGTGGTCCTAGTGCAAATCTAGCCCGACCAGCCTCAGACCGGAAGTCAACTCGGCAAACTGCCCCAGGGCAAATACAAATTGTTGCAGTTTTCTCTGTTTTTGACCAATATCCCAACTTTAAAACATGAGCAAGAAGCAGAACAGAGCTCTCACCATAGAAAGCTTTTACGCAGAAAAAATAGAACAGTCCCCAGATCCTGACATTATGAAAACAATCCCAGATGAAGCCACAAAGGCAGACTTAAGTTGGTCTCCCTTTAAGAAGGCTTACCTGGATGATTGCATTAAGAATCTCAAAAGAGAGCTAGAAGAAGAATTGGGAAATAAATTGAGATCAGGGCAACAGAAATATCAAAAACTGGAAAATAGGACTGGTGAATTGGAAAAAGAAAACAGTTCATTGAAAAACAAAATTGGTGAATTGGAAAAAATCACCTATTCACTGGAAAATAAAAATGGTGAACTGGAAAACAAAATTGGTGAATTGGAAAAAGACAACAATTCACTGAAAAACAAAATTGGTGAATTGGAAAAAGACAACAATTCACTGAAAAATAAAATTGGCAAAATGGAAAAAGAATGCATTGAATCAAGAAACTCAATTGGCCAGCTACAAAAGGAGCTAAAAAAGATAACTGAAGGAAATAATACTTTAAAAATTAAAATTGAACAAATAGAAGTAAATGACTCAATAAGACTTCAAGAATCAGTTAAACAAAAACAAAAAAATGAAAAAATAGAAGAAAATATGAAATATCTCCTAGGAAAAACAACTGACTTGGAAAACAGATCCAGGAGAGACAATTTAAGGATTATCGGACTCCCTGAAAGCCACGATGAAAAAAAAGAACCTGGATGCTATCTTCCAGGAAATCATGAAAGAGAATTGCCCTGATGTTTTAGAATCAGAAGGCAAAATTGGCATTGAAAGAATTCACCGATCACCTCCAGAAAGAGACCCCAAAATTAAAACCCCAAGGAATATCGTGGCCAAATTTCAGGACTATCGCACCAAGGAAAAGATATTGCAAGCAGCTAGAAAGAAACAGTTCAAATACCGAGGAACTGTCATTAGAATTACACAGGATCTGTCAGCTTCCACTTTAAAGGATCGAAGGGCCTGGAAACAGATATTCCGAAAGGCAAAAGAACTTGGATTACAGCCAAGAATAAGTTATCCAGCTAGAATGAGCATCATCTTCCAGGGAAGAAGATGGTCATTCAATGATACAGGAGAATTTCACCTATTTCTAATGAAAAGACCTGATCTGAACAAAAAATTTGACCTCCAAGTAGAGAACTCAAGAGAAGCATAAAAAGGTAAAAAGGAAGACTCTTGAGAACTATATTTCTACTATAGGTATCCTTTAAAGAATGGCAGTATAATTTGATTTTTCTTTGATAATAATGGAAAAGAAATTAGAGGTGGAAGGGATACCATACTGAAAAAGAAAAAGGGGGGAGGGGGGAAAGGAGGCAAAATAAAGTAAAAATAAAGGAGGTAGAATAAGGCAAAATCTCATAAAGAGACATAGAAGATCTAATATAATTGAGGGAAAGAAGGGAGGGCGATGAGTATTGTGTAAACCTTACTCTCATTAGATTGGACTCTAAGAGAGTATATCAGACACATTTGGCTTCAAAGAAAGCACTGACCCTCCTTGTGGGAAGGTAGGAGGGAGGGGAGAAAAGGAAAGGGATAAACTAATAGAAGGATTAGGGGAAAGGTATAAAG